>JAJLWQ010000179.1:0-17105 GCA_030570875.1 Citeromyces matritensis
TTTGGAATCGTACTTCTGCTGGCTATGGACTTCTCTTGCAAAACAACAATACCATGAATGCAGGTCCATATAAAGATTTCATGGTTCAAAGGAGAAGAATACTAAAAGCTCTCCAATTTTTTAAAGTATCTAATTCTGATCGCATAAGGTGATGGTTTTGCTTATTACCCATGAGATTGGTCTGTGGATTTTTGAGGAGTGCGGTCATAGAAGCGAAGCGGAAATGATCGCCCGACGCCTGTTTTTTAACTCGAGGTACCCTTCCTTCCATAGAAGGACATCTTTGATTAACAGTTCTTATGGCCACCTTGGTAGTAGTGTATTTCTTTATTTCTACCTATTCAGTGAGCTATTCTACTGGACCGCAAAACAAGCTTTATGACGTACGTGAGATCCTTGAAGCGAAGCGGAAATGATCGCACGACCTGATTCTTTTTCCTTTTTACTGATAACATTGGTCTGTGGCTTCTAATCAAGCGTGATTTATAGCGGAGGATAGAGAAAAACGAGAATTTGATAAGTTTGGCTCATTAAATGTTTTCTCCCTCTTGGTTTTTCGTACATTTCGTACACGTCGTACTTATCGTCGCATCCGGAGACTCCTAGTCTCTGCACTGCGTTACAATCTCGCCTTGAAGAATACACCAGGCCGAAAAATTTAGCTAACAAATGACTACTTGAGATTAATCCGTACACCTACCATACTTTTCGTCGCACTCTGACGCACTGGTCAGCCATATTAAAAGTAAATCATGATTTTCAGTGTAAGCGTGCTATATCAAGTCACTTCACGTAGTTTGGTTTTGAGAAAATATCAAAAATCTACCTATGTTTGCGAAATTTTTTTAAAGATCTACCTGCATAAAGTTTTCCTTCAAAAATCTACTTTTCTTGCATAATTGCTGCACAATTCTGCGCACTTCTGCACAATTCTGCTCGACGCTGCATAAAAGTGCACACGTACAGCCGAAAAGGGAAAATTGTTTTCAAGACCACGATAGACTTCAATCATTCCACAAGAATGTTGGTTATAGAGATATCACAAGGAGGTTAAGGATAGTAAAAAAAATTCATCCCTTCGTGGTATTTGTCTTTCAAAAGAAAAATGTATGATTCATTGCATATACCTGCGTACTTGTGCGGATTTCTGCATAAAGCGACCAAACATTACATATTGCTGCACATTCATGTAAGAGTCCACATGGCAGTGCATGCAACGGCCTTGGACAAGTTACATTACCACTTTACGCGTCGCGTCAAACTATAAATGTCTTTACTTGAGCTGAATGCCATTTTTGATACTGCCGAAGATCTTGAGAATAAGATTCGTGATACCGCTATTGAAGGTCGCTTTCAATACAGAGTTGTGTACTCCGACCCTCACCGCTATACAGTAGCTTGCCGGAATAGTAAGGACCGATGCCCTTGGAGGCTTTATGTTACTAAGCTGAATGACACGATGCTATTGGGAATAATAAAGTATGATCCTCTACATAGTTGTACAGGATCACACAACTCACTGACAAATGGTTCAGCTTCATCCAAATGGATTGCTGGTGAGATCTTAGATCGCTTGCGCGATATCCCCACCTACAAGCCCAATGAATTCAACGCATTAAAGAATAAAATCGAAGTCTATTGCGGTCTTGAAAATAGTTTTTCCTTTTTCAGCTGTATGTGTTCACCATTATGCAGAGTCGGGCACAATCTCGCATATTTTGTGCATAGCTGTGCAGAACTTATGCAAGAAAAGTAGATTTTTGAAAGAAAACTTCATGCAAGTTGATCTGTGAAAGATTTTTGCAAACATAGGTAGATTTTTGATATTTTCTCTTTGGTTTTCGAATTGTGGAAGAAGTGATCTATAGAATAGAGTTTTAAAAAAGGATACTTCAAGTCACTTTGTAGCATACGTCGCTTTGTGACATTTTTTTCGGGTGTTTTTTTCTGTCTTGATCAAGCCGTTTCCCCCAATTCATTGTCTTGTCTTGTTCAAACTTATTCGAAAAATGTTTTACAACCTATTTGACGAGATGAGGGACCAGCCATGGCTGGGTCACCTTCATCATGGATAGGTCTCACTGGGGAGCTACTGCTATTCTCGTTAGTTGCCATTGCAGATGGGTAGAATAGGTATTATCGCCTATATAGAGAAATACCCAAGTTGTTGGATTTAGTTGGATATCCACATTGGATTCGGATAGGATACCATATTGAACAGAGAGGAATGTTGTCTCTATATATACCGCCTTCATGCAATATGCATAGTGCCTTGTCATACTGGCCAATCAGTGTTATTTGTGTATCCAAACCGAGGGTGCAAAGCCTCGGTATGGTGTCTTATGTAATATCGATTGGGGCTATGATGATATTGGCCCGACAACTGATATCCGACTAGATGACTAGGCGACAGCTTCACCCATGGGAGATTCGGGTTGTGAAAACAACACCAGGCCTCATCGGCCAATGGAGCGACCGTTGTTTAGGTCTTTTGGTTTAACTCCTCACATATGACAGTTTGGTCTATATGCGGTCTACTGCATGCGTATGCATCCGCATATGCAGTGGAGCATGATGTTTGGTCTTATGCCGAAGAGAGTGACTATGCTCAGATCACTACTTCTAGAAGGTGACTACAATCGTCATATCCCTTCCTGGAAGTGGACATGTTTGCCAAGTAAACTTCCCTCCTTATGTTTCGGAGTAACTAGCTGGGGTTATAGTATAGCGCTGTTTGTTACGTAGTATGTTTTGTTATGTTTAATACTTTCTCTATGCTAACACTATTAGTCATACTTATCCACAATACATGACCGTGTCAGTCTGATGACAGTGTCGGTGGCATAGTCCAACGAAAAGCCCAACAAGGAGTCCTGCGGCATTTCGGCCCAGACATTGATGACATTGAAAGAGGTGCCCAGAGAGACAGAGAAAAGTTACTAGATCCTTCGGTAGGAGACGAAGTTTACTGTTTTGTTCCTTATGGTTGCTGGATGAGGCTGTGAATTTGAATTGAGCTAATGACTAGTCTTAAAATAGAGTTATTGAGATTATTCAAATTGTCAGTAGAGCAGGTAATTAATCGCCTGAAATATCTAATGCCATGTCCACAGCATTCTTTATGTTTGACATGAAACAGTTTTGGTGTTTTGGTGCGACAAGCTGGGCGTCACCTTGATGTGCACATATATCTCACAGACTCACAGTTAAACTCGTCCCGATCACTCAGAGAGATGGCTTTTTAAAAACTCACGTCCCAACAACATTTCTCATTCGCGCTATATCTTTTCAACCTGAAGCGTCCTCATCGCTCTCTGGCTTTATGTTGAGTCTTGCATTCCATTCTATGCAAGTGCAGAAATTTTAAGGACTGCGTCTGCCAAACATCACTCCACTCGAACTGATGGTTTGTGGGATACGATTGTTTGTGGTTTGACTGTTGCATATCAGGTTTAATAATGGGTTCCCTCGTTCGACACAATCTGACTCATGAATCATATTAGCAAATGCATATGCAGTCTACTGCATATGCATGCAATTATATAGTGGATTTAGTCTTATGTGCCCGAATCAACATTGCGAATGAAAGCTGGCATTCTACCTTGTTACCTTCCCACGGACGGTTTTACCGTATACGTGCTGTTTATTAGTAAATATATTGTTGTAACTTGGAGACTTACGTATCACGGCAAAAGTTCTCATTTACCTCTGCTGGAAAATCTGATTACCTTTGCTCACCAAAAACCCTGAGCCTCATCTATTGCCACAATTTTGAAAACAGGCCTTTTATTGCGACGAAGCGTAAGCTGAGAAGCTATAATTTATTAAAAAGCATATGTAAGGATGCGTATGTTCGCAACGCTTGACGCATGTCACGCATCCAAACACCTTGGCGTCTTGAATAGTTTCAAGAACTCAATCTCACAACGTTTCTCTTTGTTACTTCATTCTTTGTCATCATCCTATGATCTACGCCATGTCATTCCATCATGCAATCATTTATAGTTTCTCGAATACGCATGGTAAACTCGTAAACGACAGCCTACTCGATAATGTACGTATGTGTGTAACCTCTACTTCGCGTAATGGTGAACTTCTTGCAGAACGCGAAATCACTCAGCTAAACTGTCGATATTATTTTTTCATCTCTCAAGGCATCAGATGCTTGTTCCACCTCCTTCGACTACTGCTCCTACAGCTGACCCTGATAAAACGGGTACTATGGGCACTAAGATATATTCGGACTCACTCAAAGTAATGAGAGATATAAAAGCTATTTATATAGTCTAGCGTGCATGCACAATATGCATCTTCATGCACTTAATGTCACGTGAGCTTTATATAGAACATTAGTTCTAACAGACCCTTCTACTTCTGCTGCTAGCGATCGGAGACGACAAATCGCTTGCGAGAGAGAGAGGAGACCGCGTGAAAGACGGAAATCGTCCACTTCTCATAACCAGGTGACCGCTCACAGTTAGCCCTGCAAGCCGATCAAATCTCTAAGACTTCTTCCACCTCCAACTCTCTCACCTCGCAAACATCCTCTTTTTTTGACCAGTACTTCTCTGCCCATCAATTTTTCACTCTGGAATCAATCTTCACAATGTCTTGGGAAAACACTCTGTCCTCCCAACCGTGCAACGTTTCATGAGAGTTTCATCCTAATATGGTTGTTTCAAATCTGGACGTTGTAGGAGGTGCTCCTATGAAAGAGGAGGGAATATATCTTAGCCCGTACAACAATGCTGATCTTGGGGGATTGACGGGAAGGTTTGATACTAGGTTCAAAGAGCAACTTCTTGTTGCTCGTTGCTCTCCATTCATAACAGTCTGGATGACAAGACGGCACGGGCAGCTAAAGTACACCGGCAATGTCATTAATTTTTCACACCACAAAAATCGTTTTTAGCGGTTCAGCTTCCTAGAGTTACCGAAGAAGTAGACGTTTTACTTGTGAGAAAAGCTGATTTTCGGCTCCTGAAACCTTCAAAGGTTGTATGGTCTGTAAATCAGAGGAGTGCGATCATTGGAGCTTAGCGGAAATGATCGCACGACGTCATTGGTCTTACAGATGACATTGCATAATGGATTATCGAGGTGTGAGATCATTAAAGTGAAAGAGGATTCGTTCGCTCTCTTCGGAAATAGAACTCGGAAGTTGAATGGGTAAACGCTTTAGTATTGACCGAGTTTCGTGATTACGGGCAGCTGTGATGGCATCGGCCATACTCGGGAAAGAAATAGTATTAGTTGATTCTATGCCCATACCCTTCGTCGCAACCAGACATCACCGTGTCAGCCATATTTTCTACTAATAAAGAATCACTTTTTTTTTTTTGGCTATCTCGAGCTTATTAGCAGAATGCCTTTAAAGATGCGGCGCTGTATACACAATACAGTGCAAATAATCAGTTCTACATACAAAAGAATACAACCCTGCATATAAATAGAAAGTCGTAGCGACGAACGAAATAACATCCATGTGAGGTACGTACCTCCCTCAAATCGTGACTCAATAACTTGAGCTTTTTTTTTGTTGATAAAACCTACACATAATCTAGTTGTAGTGATTATCTATTTAGATTTTGAGGTGCCTGGGAAACCACAAGATAATCTAAGCCAAAACCATAATATATGGATTTGTCTGGACGGTGTACAAAGTCAACGAAAAACAAAAGAGAGAAAATAAAAACCCTAATGAGCTTAACTCATCCGTCCTTCTCCATGCTCTAGATGGAAACACGTACCTTGAAAATTCACAGACCAATGCCTCTGTTTCGCTTTACTTCAAAGTGAATTAATAAGATAATCTCTCCCGCTTCGCCTCAGAGTGAAATTAGATCATCTCTTCCGCTTCGCTTCAGAGATAATCTGCGTTCGCGCTTCAATTATATCCACACACCCCTGCACCAGCTTATCGATCTATTACGAGTAAGGAGGCGAGGATTGAACAGTACATTTCACATCTACCTGTCAACTGCCGCAATCTCATCAGAATAGAACAAGAAATCTCAGGTTAGGAACTCGCGGGTAGGTTTTACCGCACTCCTTATAATGAGTCATGAGCGCGCAACAACAGAGGACCCTTCTCGGAAGGCTAACAAATTCAGCAAAGTTATCCAAAACTTCTTCTTCAAAGCTGCTCAGATAATAATTCTTTCCCGAACTTGCCAAACGAGCGACCCGCCAAAACCGAACCGCTGGTTCAATCTCGAACTGGATGGATCTCAGAGGGACGATCTCAAGCCGTGGAAGTCTCACGATATAATAGGGCTGCCTCCGCTTGTCATTGAGACGTTTCTGGACTTGCGAGGTTTGAGTGAGGATCAACAACTGGTTGCAGAGACATCCGGTCACAGAGCGGTTATTGAAAAAGCTGGTAAAAAGTCGGAGATTGTTCTAGAACGTTGGCTGTTTGAGTTTGACCTCACTACGATCGATCCGCAAAATTCAGGGTTGCCTGTGATCTACAAACACCTCATTGTAATGTTTCGTAGCTTGTATACCTTGTCAAATTTGCTTCCAGCGTTTGCTCTTCGCGAAAAGCTGATGACCCCTTCACTGGAGGCGTCTTGCTTGAAAGTCTCATGCCGAGTATTGGATGGAACGCGTCCTATTTCATCAAGGGGAAGAATAGGTTTGAGTCGGCCGATTGAGAAGGGTTCAAAAGCGTCTAAAGCACCATCAGAAAGTGATAGGAGCGAACTCCCTCCGCATTTGAAGCAGAAAAAATTCGAGCCGGTCGTTACAAATATTGGCAGTCTGCGAGCTTCTGTGTCATACAGACGAAACTGCCACTTTGTCATTGACGATAAAGAGGCCCTTCTCTCGTCACACTTTTTAACGATGGATTTGGAACAAAAACAAAATCCCGCTTTGAGACGGCTCTCTTTGCAGTCTTCAGTCTCTCCCACAACAGCGTCTCCTCTTTTCAGGGACTTCTCTCCAAGACGACGCGCCTCTTCAGGGAAACAAGTACAAGCTTTGAAAACCGCCACAATCGGTAACTCACCGCCTCCGCCTGAAAAGTCTCACCGATCAGGCTCCAATGCGTCGTTGGTGGCGGTTCTTCGAAACCCGCGAGCCTCGTTCTCGTCTGGCTCTCCAGTCATCCCTATTCCCAATCCTGCCAATGAGCTGATCGTTCCCAAGTCTATATCGTCCGATTCGCTTCACGCTGAGGAAACCGCTGTGGCTTCTTCAAACAGCAGCAGCAGAAGATTCTCCTCTTCCTTTGGGTCCCGCTTCAATAGAAGAGGCAGTGCCAACTCCAGACACAATAGCATCGAGTCTCAGCTAGCCACACCGCAGCAAATGTTTCTACAGAACCAAATGCTATGGCACAGATCCAACGCTGAGGGATCTCCCTTGTCGTTTGAAGACTCGGACATCGAGCCTCCTTCGTCAGGGCTCTACCTTGCTGACGACGATATCAGTAACTTTGTCTCAATGCTCGATAGTAAGCCGGATTTGAGAATGGCCTCTTTATCTTTGCAGAGCTCAAAGACTCAGGGTGACTCCCTCACAAAGTTCCAGCAATTAAGAGACTCCCACCAGGCTTTGGGCGACAGCATGAGCGCCAGTTTGGCTCGCAGAAAATCCACCTCTCCCAGCAGCAGATTGCTCACTCTTGATGAACTCTCTCCTGTTGGTCGCATTGGCCATTCTTCCGCTTCCATAGCGCAATCCCTAGCGCACGCTCGCGCGAGGAAATTGAGCGATAGGTCAAGCTTCTCCAACGAGTCTCACATCTCTTCTCGCATGAGAGAGGTTTTGGAGTCGAAAGACAGAGACGCGCATGAGCACGCGGTGGCGGACGACGAGGAGGAAGAGGCTGTGAAGCGCCCTCAAAACGAAGAAGAAGATCTCTTGTTCACAATGAGCGATATGAATTTGAGAAACGCATAATTGCGACGAAGCGTAAGCTGAGAAGCTATAATTTTATTTTAAATGATATGAATTTGGTATATAGTTAATATTTTATCATTGCGACGAAGGTTTACCTGATTGCGACGAAGGTTTACCTGAGGAGTATAGAGTAATAATTAGTTCGCGAGACGCGCATTCCATCCTCACACCTGTCCCCCCCCTCCTGTCCCTCCCCTGCTGTTCTTGTGCCCCCACCCAAACACCTTAGCGCCTTCAATAGTATCCAGAACTCAAAACGTCATCCTATGCTCTACAGACCTCAATTTCAAAACATTCATCTTTGTTAATTCGGTCTTTCTAGTCATTCTATGTTCTACTAAGGGTCGTCAGATCCGGCGGATCGGATCGATTATTTTCCCGGATCGACCGCTGTGATAGAATCGATTAGCATATGTTGGATCGCGATCCAGAGGCCGGATCGTCGAATCGATCCGATGCTGCCTGGGGTTCGATTCCCAGAAATTTTACTTTATTTTCAGGTCGATTATTCTCGGTAAAAGGGTAAACTTCGTTGAATCTGAAGAAAAAATTTTTTTTGAAGAATTAAAGTACATTCTAGGGCCATTTAAGAGGGCTTTTTGACTTTTCTCGAAAAATTTACTAAACTAAACTGTATTATATATTTTTTCTCAAATGTGTCGAATCGATCCGGATCGAAAAAGGCTTCCCGGATCTAGATCCGGATCTGACGACCCTTATGCTCTACCCCTTGTCATTTAATTCAGCTGTCGATATAAATTCGTGACTACTTTCGTCTGTGCCTTTTGTTTTTTACTTCTTTTGCCTCTCCGTTTCTTATATTTTTTTTTTTTCTCACGGCATCTTATGCTTGTTCCATCACCTTCAAGTACTGCTCATACAGCTGACCCTTCTGCTTCTGCTGCTATTGATCGGAGACGTCAACGCGCTCGCGAGAAAAAGAGAAGACAGCGTGAAAGGAGTGCACAGTTGGCCGTCTCGACTGAACAAATGAGTTGTCGAAAACGGCGTCATTATCTAATGGACCAAAATCCGGGATTAAGTCAGTTACATCGCGTTGCCACCGCCTGTATCACTGCCTTACAACAAGAGCGAACAGTTCCCTCTCCAACAGCCAGGACCCACACCTTTTTAGGTTCCGAGACTAACACGGCAGCTTCCATATGATGTGATGGTTTTCATTTTTTACTCATGGGATTGGTCTGTGGATTTTCAAATTGACGTTCATTTGGTGAGTACCGCAAGGTGACTAAAGTGCGCACGAAAAATTTCTCTACTAAACTCTGGGTTGAAAAAACACAAGAAGAAGGCAGTGTGAAGGATAATGAACGAGTTATGGGCAACAGTTAGATCGGATCCACCAAGGCTCTTGGTTCCGAAATGTCGGCTATCCCCAGGTGTCGAGCATCACTATTCAGCAGCCTTTTTCGACGAGATGAGGAGCCAGCCATGGCTGGATCACCTTCATGGATCGGTCACTGGGGAGGTACTGTATTCTCGTTAGTTGCCATCGTCGATGGGTGTCAAAGAGGTATCATCCTCTATTATGGAGAAATACCCGAGTTGTTGTATATGGATATTACAGAGGAATGTTGCCTCTTTATGTACCACCAATAGTTTTGCTGCCAATTCTCCTTTTAATGCAAAATGCATAGGCCCTTGTTATACTGGCCAATCAGTGTTGTCTATGTGTGTCCGAGGGTAATCCTCGGTATGAGGTCTTATACAAAAACAATTCGAGGTTTTGGTTATATTGGCCCGACAACTGATATTTGGCTAGATGATTGGGCAAGAACTTCACCCATAGGAGATTCGAGTTGTTGATATAACACCAGGCCTCATCGGCCCATGGACCGACCGTTGGTTAGGTCTTTTGGTTTAACTCCTCACATATGACAGTTTGGTCTATATGCGGTCCAACTGCATGCGTATGCATCCGCATGTGCAGTGAAACATAGTGTTGGTCTTATGCCGAAGCATGTGACTCAGATTACTACTTCTAGAAGGCGACTACTGTCGTCCGTTTCCTTCCTGGAAGTGGACATTTTAGCCAAGTTATCTTCCCTCCTTAGGTTTCGGAGTAACCAGCTGGGGTACTGTATAAAGCTGTTTGTTACGTAGTAGGTGTTGTCATACTCTATTGCTGACATCAAATCTTTATTTTTTACCTTGAGATACCCTTCCATAGAGAGACATCGTTGATCAAGGGTTTTTATCACCACCTTGGTAGTAGTGTATCTCTTTATTTCCTATCCAGTGAGCTTTTCTATTAGACCGCAGATAGGCTTTATGGCGTACGTGAGATTATTGAAGCGTAGCGGAAATGATCGCACGACGTGATGCTTTGCCCTTTTTAATTATGACATTGGTCTGTGGCTTATTGTTGGAACTCAGGTTCCATATAAAGCTCACGTGACATTAAGTGCATGAAGATGCATATCGTTCATGCACGCTAGACTATATAAATAGCTTTTATATCTCTCATTACTTCGAGTGAGTCCGAATATATCTTAGTGCCCATAGTACCCGTTTTATCACTTATCATCAAGGTGATTTACAGTGGAGGATAGAAAAGTACGAAAGATTGATGAAATCAGCTCATTAAATGTTTTATTTCCTTTAAGGATCACCAGGACCGGCGGTTTGAGTGTCCGGAACCGGTTCGTTCGATGTGTGATTCTGTTCGATTTCCGAAAAGCCGGTTCGGGTTTGACCCGATCACATTTTGGAACCAGTTCTGGTGGCCCTTCTTTTCCTCTTTTTCGTTTTTTATTCACTTCGCTGACTCGTGGTGAGTCGACAAAAACAGATTTAAGACTTTCAATAAAGAAAAGGCTGTGTTCGAGAAACAATCTCCATTTATTCTGTACAATGAGGCCGTCTCAGAGTCCAATCGCAAAAACCTGGCTATGAACGCAAAAAACGCCTGTTCCAGGTACACAAGCAGTCGCCACTACGTTCATGAACATGGTACATGATGGTGAGGTAAACATAAAAACTTCAATCTGCCATCAAATAAGGCCGTGCTATGCTCAGACAAAATTTGTGGGTAGAAGCGTGGCTTGTTAACGGAGCTATAGCTATAACTGTGTCCATTCTTAAACCCGATTTCATGATCTTGGTCAAATTTGACTACTACAGTGGTCCTTCTTTGCCCAATCGTAAACAAGGCGTAGTGCCTATTATGGCTTCTTCCAAAAGCGGAAAACGACAGATTCCTCTCGCCTTAGCCTGGGCAACTACAAATTTACAAAATCACGAGGGTTGACACTTGATAAAGTTACAGCGATATTGACGAGTTTGGATTTGCTGTCGGTCTCTCTTTGATCGTTGTTTAGAGTAAGAAAAATAGGTGATTTAAGGCTGGCAAAATTTGATTACTCACGCATTTCTCCGAAAAACGGGCGACCGATGAGCCACCATTGAGCGACTACTGCACGAAGAGCAGTAGGAGCGTAACGGTGAGTGAAGAGGCAAAGGATGTAGGAGTAAAAGAGATTGATTTATTTCAACTCATTACATTTTTCAAAACTCTCTCTTTCTTTTCCGTTCACTTCGTACCGACCTCCATACATTCGTCTCATTCAGAAACTTTTTAGTCTCTGCCATATTTATGAATGTGTGGGAGGTGAGTTACCTGCCCATGATACTTCGGTAACAAATTTTGGCAGACTCTAGAGTATGCATTTTCCATCAAATACCGGCTATTGGTCTATTGAATGTCGATTATAAACGGAGTACAATTTCATGCAAAGCTTTTAAGGTCCTTGATCGATGTTCGTTCACAATTCTCTTTTTGAATCTCTTCGTATTTTATTTTCCTCTAAACCCAGGTTTACACATGTAAGTAGTAGGAGATTGTTAAGCAATTGAGAATTTTTGAGCAGATTGCGATACTTTGTCAAATGTTTTCCACACAGTGAAAAGAGAAATCTAGAAAGACAACCATCTCATCAATACCTGGATTTAGTATGTCAAGTAGGTGATAAATAGAATTTGTGGAGCTGAGCTGGAGGATGATGCTTAAGCCATTGTTCATAGTCGCAATAATCGATTGTGCTATTTTAAACTGGAGGTCCTTTTATTGACACGAGCCGCCAAGGATCGGTTCGGGTCCTGTGATGTCGTTGGATTTGCAAAGTCATTCATTGCTTACCTAGTGGGATAGTTGAACTGTAATAGTTGTGTGTCACGTCGTCCACAAGGACTCCCTTTTTATACTCAAGCTAACAATTCTCCTCTATCATGCAATATTAATGCATCGGGGGCATGCGGAACCGTCCTCATTGTTTCAGTGCCTGTCACATTGGCGACGAGGTCACTGAGTTTGAATCAGGCCGCATTACTACATATGCAGAGTGCCTGTTTGAGAGTACCGGTTGGTGGGACTCAACATTTCGGTCGACCGAATATTCACTAAAAAAGATTTGAATTTTTTGGGGTGAATTCAGGCCTCATCGGCTTATGGAGTGGCCATCATGTGGGCATTTTCATTCCTCATGCAACGCTTGGCGTATGCATCGTCTACTGCAGTATTATGTAGTGGAGCATAATGCATTGGACTTTTGCAGAAGGGAGATTTATGCCCATATCATACTGCCTAGAAACTGACTATTCACCAATACCTTGCGTGGAAGGTGGTGTTTTTTCATCAACCCTTCCATTCGACGGTTTGCGAAATAGCTGACTGGTTTATAGCAGTAGCGTAATTGGTTACTCACACCCAGGCTGACACCTTTGCATCCTAGCCCATTGCTGCCAATCTCCCCACAGAGAGTCAAGCAGAGCAAATGATGCTCAACTAATAAACAACTGTACCCATTGGGTGATCTCGACGACTGATGGAGCTGAGAAGGTCATTATGAATCACCTCTTAGGATGAAAAAACGCCATCGCAAAGTTCGGGTCACCTGCTCGAGATCTCAGATCTTATGTTCAGCACTTGAGAAACTATGAAGTCTACACCAGCACAGCTTGTTGCATGATATCTTCATTTACACCGTACAGAACAGGTTTCTCAACTGTGTGTTTGTGTCAGTCATTCTAATGAATGGACAACCGCTGTGGCGAAACAAATCACCAACTCGATAATAATTATGATCTCTAAGCATCTTGGCATACAATCTCACCCACGGGAGAATCGAACGGCTCAGAGTCATACTTGGTCTTCTGGTGTCTGGGACGGTATCCGAACTTTGAACAACCCTTTCCATTGCCGAACTCTCGATGCGTTTAGGGCGAACACGTGCGTACTGAATAGGGAACTGAAAGATGAAATAACTCAAGTGCCGATGCTCAATTCATCTCTCTCATAATTGTTGATATTATCGTTTATGATGGATGAACTGGGGCTGTACTGACTTTTCCAAACAATTATCTCATTACCTCCATGATCTTGAGACTATTTCCTCCGCTTCGCTTCAGAGATAATTGATTATGAGTAGCTGTACAACTCATCAGACTTGCGTGCCAGCTCGTTCGATTATGCAATATGATCTCTTTGTATGAGCCACAGACCAATGTCATCAGTCAAGAGGAAAGTATCACGTTTTGCGATCATTTCCGCTACGCTCCAATGATCTCTGCGCCAGTTCATCACATCTCTTACGGAGCTTCACCTTCATGTGTTCGTGCCAACTCAAATGCCTCTGCAGGTCGTAATCCCTTTTAAACATTCGGTCGCACGAGCGGTAGCTACAGGAAAGTCTTTTTTCGTCAACATTGGTGCTTATAAGGGAAATGGCTGAAGACGTGTCAAGAGCGTCGGGCAAAGAGTGAGTTGAAGAACGTCTTGCGGAATGCCATTTGCACGTTTCCAACACCTCATCGTCCTCCACAGACATGGGAGGCGTGAGTGGAGTTTCTGAAATTGGGGACTCAGAACGAGGAGGTTCATCCTGTGCGTAATCAACACTTTGATTGTGAGACTCCTGACAATGAGTTACGAGCTCACTTCTATAGGAGAAAGAATCCGAGCAAAACGAACAGTTCCATATTTTTATCGTTTCACTTTCGTGCACTGTCATGTGCATGCGAAGTCCATCACCTCCTACGCATTTCTTGAAGCAGATAGGGCAGCTGACTTTTGGATGATCCGACTTCAAATGCAGTTGCAAAGCTGACCAAGTTTTGAAACACCTCACGCAGTTGGTAAAGGTGCATTGATAAGCAGGAGAGTCACCGTGGTGTTTCTGCATATGGTGAGCCAGTCTGTATGGTCTGGCAAAGGACTTTTGGCATTTTGTGCATACCAGATTATTCTGGCAATGGACCCGGCTTATGTGAGCTTTTAGAGATTGATGTTTATAGAAACTTTCTGAGCAGCTTTCGCATTTAAAAGATTTGGTGTGAGTTATTTCATGCCTCTTTAAATGCTGAGCTGTGGCTACTCCCTTCCCACAGTGAGAGCACTTGAATGGTTTCTCCTCCAAGTGACTAGTCACGTGCCTTTCGAGATGGTCTTTTCGGAGAAAGGAAGAGTGGCATGTGTTGCACTTGAAGGGTCTTTCGTTTGTGTGAGATCGTAAGTGCTGGGTCAATAGTGAAGGTTTTGAGTACGCCTTTTCGCAATTGGGAAAGGTGCAATTGTGGGTTGTTCGGACAGCGCTGTTAGAGCTGGACCGAGACCGGACTGCGCTCTTCACAACAGATCGTCCGCGCGAATTCTCATCCTCTGCGACCATTTCATTTGGCTGATACGGAAAAAAAAAAAAAAAAAAAAAAAAAAAAAAACAATCCATACACCAGAAAAAAATGTCTGACGAAGAAGCTTTCAACGATGGTCCAGAAAATGCCATGGACTTTGAGGCCGAACACATGAGCGAGGAGGAGAGATTCAGCGATGAAGAAATCAAAGAGGACAAGGAGGAAAAGACTATAATCAACGGTGGACTTGGTCCTCAAGATCACGAGGCCCACATCGTCAAGAAATCCGAAAAGGAACTCGCTATCCCGAAAGACAAAAGAACAACCACCCCTTACATGACCAAATACGAAAGAGCGAGAATCCTGGGAACAAGGGCTCTGCAGATATCGATGAATGCTCCAGTTTTGGTGGACATTGAAGGAGAAACAGATCCTCTACAAATTGCAATGAAGGAGCTTGCACAAAGGAAAATTCCGCTGGTCATTAGACGGTATATGCCAGACGGTTCTTTTGAAGACTGGGGGTGTGATGAACTCATTGTTGATCTATAAGTGTATTTTAGTATTCCATCATTTTTATAAATTTTTCACTGTGAAATTCTTTCTCTCCAGTGATAGCGTCCTGCTTGGTAAATTGTTCCAAAGTCTTTTTGATCTCGTCACCTTCTCGTTTATACAGTTCGTCAAGGGAATCCATAGTGATTTTACCGTTACTGTCTTTCAAAGTCTCAAGCGCATCGCGTAATGCAGTGCCGAGTTCCTGTTGCGCAATGTGACGGCTCATTATGATCATGAATGCAGGAAAGTCAACCACGTCTTTCACCATATCCTCAAGTTCCTTCTCGTCAGGTACCTGCCCTGTGTATTTGATAGCTGATCGCAGATCCTCCTTGGATATTACACCATCTTGGTCCTTGTCTATGAGTTCAAACGTGGAGCGAAGCTGACTTATTTGACGCTCACTGAGGTGATTCAGCTTGGAATCAGACTGTTTTGTTAGTGTGTAAGGAGCATGCAATTCGTACCTGGCTCATTGTTTACTTTTGACGCGCTTTTTTGCACTCAGAAACTTGACTAATTGCGACGAAGCGAAGCTGAGAAGCTATTATGAGCAGTCCAGTTACCAAATCGCTGTATGCAATGTCACATATAATATAGGCATATATATTCGATTTGCCACATTATGAGCAAGTCTGTATGCTGTCTAATTATTGACAGAGCGCTGGTACTTATGTGACAAGGCGTCAATAGAACAAAAGCAGCAGCTGTTAGTTTGAGTAGATGTGACCTAGGAGACTGTAGTTGTAATGTTGTATATTCGATGGGAATATAAAGCCTAGATAAAGAAGAGAAAAAAAAAGAAAAAGGAGAAAAGGAAAAAAAGGGGGAGAGCCTTATATAGGCCCACGAAAGAAGGGTATGCACTTGCTAATGCACATGACCGCCACAGCATCACGCGTCATCTTCAGACGCGTGGCTTGTATCACGTTCTGTGACCCTTGGGGGATGCGTAGAACGGAGTGAAGCGTGCCATCCAGACACCGTATCCTATTGATGTCCAGAAATCAGAAATGGGACAATGCAATGTCACATATATATAGGCCATTCTGATCCTACTTTTCCCTTAAGATTTTAGGTTCCGAGACTAAAACGGTAGCTTTCGTAATCGCTCCGAGGCTCTGGCACAACCTTGATCCTCTTTTGGTTTTGGAATCGTACTTCTGCTGGCTATGGACTTCTCTTGCAAAACAACAATTACATGAATGCAAGTCCACATAAAAATTTCATAGCTCGAAGGAAAAGAAAACTAAAAGCTCTCCGATGTTTGAAAGTATCGGATTGTCGAGGAGTGCGGTCATTGAAGCGAAGCAGAAATGAACGCACGGAATGGTTTTTCAATTTTTATCCATGAGATTGGTCTGTGAAGTTTTGAGGAGTGCGATTATTGAAGCGAAGCGGAAATGATCGCACGACGTCCAGGTTTTATATTGAGATACCGTTCCATAGAGGGACATCTTGGGTTCTTATCGCCACCTTGGTAGGAGTGTATCTCTTTGTCTCTCTTTATCCAGTGCATCAGGGACGTTGGTGTATCCGTTGTCGTTAGGGTGGAGGACTCTATAGGAGTCACACAAGTTCAGTCTGTCTGCAAGTCTTCCCAGTAATCGGCCGGATGGTCAGTAACCAGTCTACCACTTTGTTGAAATCTCCTCCAAATATCACACTGCCAAGAATATCTAATGAGATCAGCACAGTTTCCAAATGATTGAAACTTTATTGATCAAGGTCTGAATGTTGAGGACATCTGATCACATGGAATCCTTCGGGAGAGCTCAACCATGTTTAATCAAGCACTGATGACGGATATTTGAGATTCAGAGAAAAGAGACTAGACCGCAGATAGGCTTTATGACGTACGTGTGATCATTGAAGCGAAGCGGAAATGATCGCACGACGTGATTTTTTTCCCTTTTTACTGATGATATTGATCTGTTTATCATCAAAGGTGATTTACAGTGGAGGATAGAGAAGCACGAGAGATTGATGAA
>JAJLWQ010000180.1:0-16958 GCA_030570875.1 Citeromyces matritensis
ATAACAAAAACACCCAATTACAAGACAGACCACGAGATGCTTTTGGCTGGTGGGCAAATGTCTCTGGATAATAAAAAGACAATGCTTGGTGGAGGGCTAGAAGCTCCTTCTGGAGCCACAAATCTGGCATCCTTGAATAACAAATTAGTGCAGCTTCCTCTGGCTAGAACTATTGAAGTTGCAGGCAAAAAATCTTTCAACGGATTGCCATTTTATAGTAAAGTTTTTGTAGAGAAGCACCTCGCAAATTTGAGTCCGTCCAAACTGGAGGATCTAGAGCATATCCACAGCGCGACGATATGTAACCAGTTTTTAAGCGATAAACGCGTCATTAGAAACTATCAGTGGAGAGACTATTACAAATCCAGAATGGGAGGTAAAGGGCTGAGATCTACTTTGCCAGCAGATTTGGATAAAAATACGTCTGCCGAGGTTCTCAAGGTGGATGGAGATGGCTGCCAGTTTCGAGAGAATGGCCGATTCAGTGAACTTTTGATAGAACAAGAAGTTCCCGCCGACGAAACGCCGCTCATGGCTTGTAGTGGTGAAATGGACCAGAATGGGTCTGTGAGAACTAAGATTTTGAAAATACGCAGAAGACCAAATCCCAATGCCCTGGGTCATAGTAATATTCGAAAAAAGAAGCTGTGCTATTGATAAGGGGTACTTGTTGTTTGGTGAAAGGTGGCATAGATATGATGAAGCTTTATTTGAAAAAGTGGGAGAGCCTTTGAGCACTTGTCAGTTTTTTGACAACGAAGGACTTGGGGGTTCACATTGACTCGGTGGTTGTGAGTTTGGATTCCTACGATTTCAACCGGGCAAACTGTAATTGTGTGATTTTGTTCTCGATCAAGATATTTGGTGGTGATCTCTCATGGTATCGCCCGTTAGATGTCTATAGCAATCGTTTTTTGCATAGTTTCTTTGGACAACTGCCATTTTGTTGTTGATACTCACCGTCTACAGCTCATCTACAAAGTTGGCTACTCTAACGTTATGGAAGAGAGCCAAGAGGACTTTTTCTTGTATATGAACTGTAGAAGTGGGTGTGCCTATCACATCTTGAGAGTGAGCTCACATTCAATATTGAGCCGTGTTTCATTTGAAGCTTTCGCGAGGAAGGCAAGCTCTGTCATTCAAAAGTCCAATTATCTTACCAAGAAACTTTTAGTTTTTGAACACTCTACAGGTTTCCCTTTAGTAGTCACCTCCAGTGAATCAGCACGAAAGGAATGTATTGGAGGAAATAAAAACTTGATTGAGTTAAAGCATTAGAGAAGAGAGAAGGAATGATAAGGGTGAATAATTTAGGTACAAAACAATTAATCTATGAGGACCATTTTTTTTTTTTTTTTTTCACATAAAGTCCCATTATAACGATATACAAAATATTATATACCTCCAACGTACTTCTGTCGTAGTAAATCCAGTGACCAAAAATTCAACACCATTTCGAATGATGTTTGTAAAAGATCAAACTAGACATGTGGGCTGTCGTTTGGTGTCGCTTTGTTCGTGTGTCTTACTGAAGGGCATATCCTGCTTCCATTTCTCTTAAATCACTTCTCTCAAAACGAGTCACCAAAAGCCAGAAAACTCAGCTTCTCTCTCTACCCTCTCACAATACTAGTGTGACACTCACTCAATGATCCCGCAGAGCTCATACATATGCAAAGAGGGCTTTCTGTTCTGGCCACCGGCTAGGAGCTTCTGCAGTGTTTCTCAATAGCACAAATAAGCATGACTATCAACTGAGCCAAGACCGTAATCAGTGGTTCGACTTTACTTTCTGCGTCCAATCAAGACATGAAATGACTGCACTCATATTGAAGTCTGTCATGGTTCAGGTTCAGTTCTCCCAGTAATGTGGATACTGCAAAATGATTTCCTCAAACCTTAAATAAGGTGTTAAAACAAGGTACTGAAACGACGACAGAATACCCTTCGGGAGTATTCACCATGGTGTATAATCCTTAACTTTGCAATCTTGAAAAGGCTGCAGCAGTTGAATGGAATTTACAAAAAAGCGATTTGCAAAGATCAGGAAGAGTATTTTGAAACAATCTACTGATTATTTTGGTCTCTCTACTTGCCTATCTTACATATCGGCTTAGCCCAGTGCTTCCGCACACATAGCACTACGCGTGGCATAATGTCACGTCGTAACACGATCGATGTCTCACAACTAGTGACCAGATCTTAATCGCACTCAGCTTCCTCCTCCCCTAAACTCAGTGTTCAACATGGGTTCTTTCGAGCTAAGAAGAAAACCATTTTGCTTCCTCACTTTACATATTTTCCTTACAAGGCTTTCTATAATTGGATCGAGCAATTTATCTGACTACTTTTTATATCCACATAAAATAAATCCTTGCACGAGGAAGGTCCCAATGCAAAAAACATTCGTTGATGTGGTTGCAAATTGATTTTGAGATCATCTCTTCCGCTTCGCTTCAGAGACTATACATCCCAACACCTATAAACCACCACCAAAACAGGGTAACCCCACCGCCAAAATTACTACACAAATCAACCACCCAAAGGACAGTCAGTCCTTGACGAACGAATTGGAAATCGAAAAATACATCCTCGCGCAACTGTCTCTGCTGACCACGACAATCGAGGAGTCCACTTTTGATAAAACTATCGAGCAGATACACCATCTTTTGGACAAGGCATCTTTCCACGTTTACTGCAAATACCTAAAGAGGCTAATCAACATCATTGCCGGAGACATCGGATCTGAATCGAAAAGTTCCGAGTCAACGTTAATCTACAAGCTTGTATCATTTGAACTAAAGTATATAACGGACCATCCGTACTTGGTGTCGAATTTTGGGTTCTGTCTTCCTGAATCGATTTCATTAGAGAAGTTTTTCAATTTCTTCTCGCTCAGCAACTTTGATAAGCTATTCTTGTGTTTAGGCATTGAAGCTTGCAAAGAAAGATCTTTAACCGATCAGCTTTCACAACTATACGAATTATATTTCCCCGGAGTCAAGGTCCAGAATTCTCCCGCTTTTCAACGTCTCTTTCTCAAGTCCAATTTTTCACTTTCGAGAAAGCTGCAGCTTTTACCATACTTTGTTGAAGACGAATCGACTAAAGAATTTTTCACATCGCTAAGACAAATGAGCTTAGAACAATTGTTTTCACAGCTGCCATCAGAAGTGCCAGGGAGACTTTTACGAGAAGTTCTCACTACGCCCGAAGACGTTGCGACCGTTTTAACGGAAGTTCTCGTTCCAGGCTCGCAATTCGGCAAAATTACCGGTCTGACCCCGGCGGATATCAGTGAGGCAACTGCTCGCGGATCGCAATTGCAAGTTATTCTGCAGACGCTTGATACGAATTTCCATGGAGTGATTCAAGGGATTTTGTCTAAGTTGGAGGAGACTCCACCAAATATCTCGGTAGCATCGCTATCGCAGTTTGTTTCAGCAATTCCAGTTGCAGAAGAGTTCTTCGACGAATGCTGCAATAGCTCCAATTTGGAATTGCAAAAACAACTCGTTACGCATTTGGCCTTGTTGAACCCTCAACACGGAGCCGTGGATATGACGCGGTTTGCGGGAACTCCCATTATGGCCTCTGACACCAACACAAGACGCTCAATCTTGTACTTTTCGTGTTTTTCACGTTTGGAGGTGGTTACCGTAGCACACCTTCAGGCCAATAGAACAATGGCAGGAGAAGTGGCTTCACTTTTTGACAAAGACTACAGAAGTGTTCCGGAGTATGTAGTGTGTGCTTGCATATCTCTTTTAGTGTCTCCTGTCTCCAGCCAGACAGCAGAGACCAGTTCCGTAATCTCTGTTTTGTTGGAGAGTCTATTGATCCAATTACTGGACATCAATTCTCCATATTTGGTTACGCTTTTTGAAGAGTACGTTAAAGTGGGACGCTCCAAAGTGGCGCAGTTTCTCGTTTCGTACTATGAGCGTCGCACAAGCGATCTCACTAGTTTGAAAGTGGCACAGCTGGCTACCGTCACCAATGTATTGGCTGACGTTGTGAACCTTTTGCCTTTCCAGGAAGCACTCAACGTTGCGATGGACGGGACCAAGTTTGGCTACGACGGACTTGCTCAATTCGTACGTGGGAACTTGAACAGCGACGAAAATGTGTTGCAGTTGTTGATTTTCTTGGAAAATTGCAATTTCCAAAGAGAGTCTCGGCCTTTGGAAGGAATGTTTACGCTTTTGGAACTCTTGTCTTCAAGCAAAATTCCACCGCAACACGTTGAGCGGTTCAAAGCGGCTCAGGCGCAAACTATCCAGGCGTTCCCCCGTCTCATCAACTTCAACACAGGGCATGACGAGGCTATCTTGGCCAACGCCAAAGTGGGACCCTTTTTCCCTGTCCAAGTGGAACAGGAGATGAAAATGGCATACCAGAAGATGTACAACAAGCAGTGCGATATCAAAGAAGTGATTTCAATGTTGCAGCAGATGAAGGAATCGGATTCCCCACACGATCAAGACGTTTTCGCATGCATGATTCACTCTTTGGTTGACGAGTACAGGTTTTTTCCAGAGTATCCCGTTGATGCTTTAGCCACCACTTCTGTTTTGTTTGGGTCGATGATTCTGTTCAATCTCGTCCAAGGAAACACACTTTCCATCGGGCTGCGTTACATTTTAGAGAGTGCACGCCAACCCGTCGATTCAAACATGTTTAAATTTGCCCTTCAGGCTTTGCTTGCGATGCGTGTACGGCTGCCGGAGTTTCCCAAGTACTGTTCTCTTCTTGCGGAGATTCCTGCGTTGGCATCGCGTACTGAGCTGAACCTTTCAACAACCCCAATTCAGCCAATGCAGCCCATTCAGCCTCCGCTGCAGGAAGAGTCGAGCTTTAAATCGATTCACTGCAGTGCTGTTGGTGGTTTTAGTTGTCCCAACGAAGAGGTGAGCGACCGCATTCTGTTCATGATCAACAATCTCAGTTTTGAGAATTTGGACAAGAATGGAAAAGAGATTGCGTCTCTTTTAGATACGCCGTTTCTCGGGTGGTTTGCATCGTACCTTGTCAAAGAACGCGTTCGTTCAGAACCAAACTTTCACGAGCTCTACGACAAGCTGTGTCAGAAAATCGGCCGTAGAGTCGATAGGTTCATCGAAGAAGTGACTATGGCGCACGTTGTGCTGCTCACAAACAAAGCGTACAACGATCAATTGTCGTCGTCTGAAAAGACCCACCTCAAAAATATGGCACTATGGGTTGGTCGCATTACTCTGTCACGTGACAAGCCTTTGAAGCACAAACACATTGCTATCAAAATGCTTCTTGTAGAGGCTCATGATGAGGGTAAATTGGAAATTGTGATTCCATTTGTGTGCAAGATTTTGAGTCAGGCTGTTCACTCGACAATCTTCCAGAACCCGAATCCTTGGCTTTTGGGAAACTTGCAAGTTTTGAAAGAGCTTTACGAAGTGAGCCATCTTTCCTTGAATCTCCGATTTGAGATTGAGCTGTTGTTCAATGCCTTGAAAGTGAAAGAAGTAGAACCATCCAACGTTGTGAGGACTCACTCTCCGAACGACGTTGCGAAATCTGCTGAAGTTACTCGCCAAGTGGCCCAAGTGACTCGTCAAGTTAGCGAGATGGCCGTTTCCCCTCCTCCAATGTTTGCTGATCTGGTGGGCGATTCCGTTTGGGTCACGCATCCGAATTTGCGTCGTCTACTGCAAACGGCCATGACGAAATCCGTAGCGAGCGTTTTACCGGTTATCGTAGAACGCACAAACAGCATTGCTCTAGGAACGGCCATGTCGCTTGTGATGAAGGACTTTGCGTTGGAGCACGACGAGTCTAAAATCCGCCACGCCGCGCACGTTGTAAGCACTTCGCTTTGCCAGAATCTCAGTTTGGCCTCGGTCCGCGAGCCGCTCAGAGAGTCGATACAGCAGAACCTATTGTCGATCGCACAGCTCGACGCGGCAAGTCTGAATGCTGTTCCCATCGCTGTCAACGACAACATCCATTTGGCGAGCGAACTGATCCAGAAGGCTTCAATGGACAGGATCTCACAGGAAGTGGATGAGGCCGTTTCCGAAGTGATTCGTCATAATTCTCTTGAGAAGAACGTTTCCCGTTACGCTTTACAGCTTCCGGAACCTCTGGGACTTAGACCAAACGGCGTTTCTCCGGCTCAATTTGCCATATACGAGAATTTCAACGGCAAGGAAACGGTTGCCCAGTCTCCAGAGACTCAGCTAACTCAGCTGATGCATCAGCTTTTCGAAGCGGCAAAGTCCCAGTCATCTTCTTTGAAAACGGTCATCTCGGCCATTTTGAACGTAGTATCCACGAACCAGGAGCTACTCGCTTTGAGAGCTGCGCAGAATGCTGTACAGCTCCTGTTTACACAGTGCGATACGCCGCTCTCTAAAGAAGCTCTTGTTTTCCTGCTTGAAAAACTATGCGAAATGTCTCCCTCAACTGCCAAAGACGTCACGTGGTGGCTCGTACACGCTCAGGATGAGCGCAAGTACCACGCGGACGTGATGGCGACACTCGTAAAGATGGATCTAGTGAGTGCTGCAGAACTCGATAGACCGCTATCGCTAATAGTGGGCACATCGGAAAGTGCTTCTGAGTTTGTAGCTTCGCTTGTAACCTCCCTCGTTACCAGCAACTGCGTAATGAAGTCGCAATTTGTCTACTCGATCGAAGCGATGCGAAAGTGTTCTTCTGCTTCTCTCTCTGAGATTGACTCTCATTCGGTTCCAACAACGTCCGAAGAGTCAAAATTGGCCTACACGTTTGGCGAGTGGACAAAGCTGGTTTCCCATACGAGAGGGGACCCGGACGCTACGCTGTGGAAGGAGCGGTTTGTCAACTCCATCGATCTTGACGTGGCCAATCTAATTCGTCTGGCAACGCAAATGTCGGTCTCGGCTTTTATGCAAAACCAGTCGGACTTTGCCTGCTGCGATGCTCTGGCCGAACTCATGGTTTACGCAGACCTCAATGTGTGTTTGTCGATTGTGACGCTTGTTCTTGTTGCGGAACACGAAAAGGGCGCCAACTCGTTCAACCAAAGGCCCTTTTTCCGCATCTTTTCAACGCTCCTCGCACAACCGTCAGTGTCACCGATTGTAATAGCAGAAACGCTTATTGTGCTGCAGCCTGTTGTGTGTCCTGGTTTCACGTTTGCGTGGATTTCGCTTGTCTCTCACAGAATGTTCCTTCCGAAAATTCTAGAATCAAACGAAGGATCCGCCAAATTTGTTTCGCTTTTGCTTGCCCTTTTCAAGTTCCAGAACATTCAAAAGTCGTCCGAAATTGTCAACGTTGTGTTTAAGGGAATCACACGCATTCTCGCCCTTTTGCTACACGATTTCCCGGACTTTCTCGTTAACCACCACTATGTGCTTTCCACAGCGATTCCGTCCCATTACACACAATTGCGGAATATCGTTCTCTCGGCGTTCCCGCTTCAAATGACGTTGCCGGACCCTTTCGAGTCGTTTGAAAGTTCCGACCCGCCCATCATGGCCTTTAACCCGGCCCTCGATCTCACTGCAAGAAACGCACGCAAGTTTATCGACAACTACCTTCGCATTCCGTCGTCGATAAAGTCCATTCTGACAACTTTGGAGTGTGACTCGTCCGATGCAACATACGATGCCCGGCTCGTCAATGCGCTGGTGATCCACGTTGGCGTTTCCGCTACTCAAAACGCCCATTTCACTCCATCCTCTACTCACGTGTCTCTAATCTCTGCCATCCTCCAAGAGGATATCGTTGAGCTACAGTCTTTGGTTTTGGACGCTGTGGCTAATCAACTGAGATACCCCAACTCACTCACAAGTTGGTGCAGTCAGCTGATGCTGCATTTGTTCCAAACCGGTTCTGGTGATGTTCAGCAGATTATAGCGAGAATTCTGTTGGAGAGAGTACTGGCCAATAAACCGCATCCCTGGGGGATTACGCATACTTTTAAGAAACTTGTGACGGAATCTAGTCTTTTCGAAATGCCTTTTGTGCGTGCCACACCGGAGATAGAAAAGCTTTTTGAGACGTTGCAGAATAATGCCATTGGAGTGCATTGACGGACTCTGAGCGACGAACAACGAGCGAAGCGAGTTGTGAGTTGTGAGTGAGCTTGCAGTTGAGTTTATGTTCAGGACCCTCCGGACTGATTACTGGTTATAGGTTTTATGCATTTTTGTTTTCGGCATTGATCGTATGAGTGGGTACTTGCAATGCTTGTAGATGTGAAGGGGTGGAGAACTAGACAAGCTCTTGGTGTACACTCGCTCATGTTTTGGCGAAATACTGTCAGATCATGGGTCTTAGGTGCAGCGTAACAGTTAGAGAAAATAATACAATCTACATATGATGCTCTGTTATGTTGAAACCGGCACTATGGGTACGGACTCACTTTAAGTTATGTACGATTTACAAACTTCTTATACTCCGGCATGCATGAGCGATATGCATCTTGATGCATCTTCATGCATCAAGAACATTTCACCATTGAAGGTTATGTGTAAGTAAAGATCTTGATCTCATTTGATGATATGGACAAAAAAAATCATTAAGTGTGTGCTTACTCATCGAGTGAGGCTGATGTGCGATATATGCGTTCATAATAGTTTGATGAAACGCTTATTTGAAACGTGAGGCAAATCTCTGATGAATTCGGCGGTATCTCAAAATGACTTTTCCATTCTGAAAATACCTAGCTTTTGGTGTTAAGTGACAAGATGTTAAGTCGGATTTGTCTCTTGATGTTGAATCAGTTCATTATGCTTCGTTACTCCCTGCCCTTTATTCTAAGCCGCTTTTTGTCAAATCGTCACAGCAAACTATTAACTAGGAACGCCCATGTTGTGTGTAAAAGCCTGAACAGGTCAACAATATAGGCAAAAGAATACGAATGATTTGAAGAAAGTCATCAGTCTGGATAAGCCCAATGCCTGTATGGATGACGTGAAACTTGTGTTACTCAAGTTACAAGGTTACTCAGTAATGTTGTTGAGCAAAGAGTTTCTGAAGAAGGCATGTATTGTGGAACACCGTTAAGATAAAGCTAAGACTGAGATAAATGAGGTCTTTGAGAAATTGGAGTCTCATTCGTCATATAAAAGGTAATTCATTGTCAGTGAAAGCCTACCGTACTTTGTGGGTCAATGATAAAATGAATTCATTTCTTTTGGTTGAGGGCGAAAGGAGTGACCACCAACTAGCATTATCGTGATTTGTGACACTGAACGATATCCAATTACTTGTACGTTTATATGAGAGTGATCAGATGGTGAAAGGGTTAATGCTAGTTATTGATGAATACATGTCTTGGTTGTCTTTATTATGAGAAGATAAATCCAAATCCACAGAGGATGTCACACATTTGAATGGTGAACCTTTCACTAAGTGTGATTGTGTCTATGATGAAGAAGGTGGATTATAAATCAATGTAGAGTCGTACCTCAACATTATTAACGAATCTCTGATGTATTCCCTAAATGCAACGGCGCATATAATAATCTTTCTAGATTCTCGCAAAATATCATAACCTGATACATTGCCTACTTACAATCCCTCTGTCGGAAAAGAAACAGTTTCGCTTTATAACGATGGCCTCTGTTGTATGCGTCCCTTGTGTCACTATGCCCAACGGTCGAGACCCAATGAACAAACGCTTACAAAAAGTACCGACAAGATAGAAAACCAGTCAAGACTTAGGATTTTACTCCTCTCACAATAAATCTCACAATCTCAAAAAAAGAGCTACAGATTCAGATCATCTCCTCCACTTTGAGACTTTGCTTCAAATCCTAGAATGACAAAAATGAATAAGCTACACTCCAACTTAGTTAAGCAACATATCCATCACCTTTTGCTGAGTATCCTCATCTTGAGGGAGCTGTTTCAAGTTCAGCTTCTTAAACACCTCAACAACGTGATCTCTGTTGAAACCCATAGACTCCAAATTATCTACACTTTGCTTATCGATTCCGAGTAGTTCCAATTCATTAAGCTTTTGCTTCTTTCTGTCGTTCTCCCCGGACCCGTTGGACTCATTTGGTGCGTACTGCTGAGTCCATTTTTGGGCGGTCTTCTTGAAACCTTCGTAGTCGTTTTTGAAAACTCCAGCAACTTGCGCATCTTGCGGATCGTCAGGCTCTGGACTCTGTAAAAGAGACTGAAGCGATATCAAAGAAGACTTGAGCGTCAAGATGGGAGTCCACGCATCTTTCAAGATATCAAGACAAATAGCCCCGGTTTGCGAGGAAATGTTTGGGTGATAGATTTTGGTGTCGAATTTCATAGTAGGCGGCTTAAAAGGGTATTCCTGTGGAATTTTGATGTCCACTTTGAATAACCCATTCTCGTAAGGAGTACCTGGGGGTCCTATAAATGTTCCTTTCAGTTGCGATAGATCAGACTCTGATACAAGTGAGAGGGTGACACCAGAAAGTGGATCTCTTTTGACGTCTTCCAGTTCCTTTGTTATCCTTTTAATTCTGGACATGGTGATTGTGGTGGTGTGGGGATGCCCGACCCTTGTCTTTTCTCTCAGATTTGTGTTCCATTTTGAGCGCCAAAGCTGCTGAGTGTTATAATAAGTCTTTCAGTACGTGTCGTCATCTTCCTGATGCTCGTTTCATTTTCTTTCTTCTTTTTTTCGACAGATATGGTGAATGCGCATCTTTGACGTAATTACTGATTTCCACTGCTCTCATGATGCTGATATAGCTCACAAAAGGAATATTCTACTGAGTGGCCAGAATGAGACTTTGTTGAATAAGACTCTCTCACTAAAGCTCATCAATAATGGCTACTAGAGTACTTTAACAGTGTATCACAACGTCAAAAGATCGTGGCATAGTGGTCATTATTGAGGGTGCCGAATGAAATACATCGGGCTACTCCCGAACAGCTAATATCCAAGATGTATTACTCTTCAAAGCTGATTACGATATAGGTCGAAATCAACATAAACCTCGTTGCAACATTTGTACACAATGTACTGTTGAATACGAACACTACGCTTGTTGCATTGACGAAGGAAATTGTTTGGCATGAAAATAGGCAATAACCTTCTTAATTCGAGACTTTGTTGAGTTTCCACATAATAAGCATGGCACCTTCCATGACACCTAGCAAATACGGTGAAGCTAAAGACACCCTTTATTGGCTTATCGACTAACCTGGCAAATCGTAAAGCATCACTTTGAGCACACTTCCGTTTCCTGCTATAAGCAAATCCTCTTTTGTGTACCGTCGACGCCCTAAAGCTATTACTCACTCCTTACTACGCTGTTTTCACTGTCGATGCCAAATAATACTGCCATGGCTGCAAAGACATCTATGGTGGTCATGCCTGGGGGAGCAGATCTGCCTTATTGCAAGCAGCTAAATGGAGAAGGTGACAGAATTATAGCCAACCATGTTCGTAAGGGAGGAAGATACCTTGGACTATGTGCTGGTGCTTGTGCTTGTTGTGAGTTTGAGGTTGGAGACTTATCAATGGAGGTGAGTGGTTCTAGAGAACTTTGATTCTTCCCTGGAGTGACTAGAGGGAGTTCTATCTGAACTGATTCATTCATAAGTAGAGAAATTCGTACAACGAAGATTGACTTCTCAGCTAACCTCTAATAGTTCAGTGGAATCGCGCATTTGACCACCATATAATCGCTCCAGGGTATTAAAATGTGTCTTCGTAAGCTGTATTTTGTAAACTGCATGTGAGCTCATACCCACCCATTCAAAAATAATGTCTGTTCGAGGACCGTATCATCTAAGCAAAGCGCAAGCCCGGTCAAGATTCTAAGAAAAAATCAAATGGTATACATATTCACCACTTTGGAGTCCTCCCGCAGCTTCTGCACATTTGACCATTTCAATTCGTAGATTGATTTATCGTGCTTAACCATCACGTCTGACTTGAAGTGATTCAACAGGTATATCTTGTGGTTTATTCCAAACAGTGTAACTGTTCGAGAATAAAGTACGTTTTTGAATAGTCCACAATGACTTGAGCACAAACAGTCGCGGTGGCACACCGATAATGTTGTCCTGCCCAACTCACTACAAAACCTCCCTAAACCCATCACGACGCTCAGAACCCAAATCTGCCAGATGGTTCTCCTCCTGAGTGAGAAAATTGTGATCGCCAATTTTTCTAGGCTTGAAAAGCTGCTTGAAGCCAAACAAAACACAAAACAACAACGACAATCCAGCCACAATCAAGTAGCACACACCAAGCCCCATGTGTCTTCCGCCTATGACGCTATTTGTAGTCAGCACAATGGATTTTGTTCCGCCGAAAACCTCAACCGGATAATTCATCTCAACAGAGATCTGGTATGACCCGGACTTCAAAGTGGCAGTTGTATTTTTGGCGGCCAGTTTCATAAATGACGGCAAAGCAGCAGTTCGCATCCAATTTTGGAAAAACTCATCCTTCGACAAGTCAGGCATATTCTCCTCCGTATAGCCGTCCGGGTACGCAGCATGCCAGTTGGGAGGAGGAACAATCTGCGATGCGTTGTACTGGGTCTTTTTATACGAACTACGGTCCGAGGACCACGATATCCCCTTGTTGGACAGAACGTATGTCTCGTTGGAGCTGCCATCCGACGGGTTCAGTAAGACAGGATTGGTGAAAGTGTCGTTAAAAAGCGAGTTGGCAATCAGCCCACACGGGTAGATCACCTTCCCATCGCTACGGCTAAGCGGGTCGCAGTCTGAGTCAACGTCATCGTAAGGAACAGCCTCACCGTGAAGCTGTCCCACATCGTAACTCTTTACGTATTGTCTGTGATTCTGGTAGAAATTGGTGAGCTGGTAGTACAAAAAGATGGGAGAAGCGATATCGTTCGGTAGATCAAATTCGATAACGCATTGAGAGGATTCATGTTTCCAACGTGGTTCCTTGAACCCGTCGTAGGAACTGGTGGATTTTTTGAAATGATAGTTTACGTACTTTGAAGGGATCTTGTCGAAATCTGAAGTTGCCAAGTCAGAGCACCTTGAATAGTTGACCGTGACATTTTCGATCCGGTAAGCAGCAAATAGCATTGCTATGCCAAGAGGTGTGAAGATTATTGTGATTACCATCAGCAGTGGTAGGACGGTCTTGGGAGTGAGTATGGGCTGCCACGCCTTGAGTCGCTGCTGGCGAAATGCCGTGTCTAATTGTTAGAGGTAATGATATGGTTGACTCACTTGGCGGCTTTCTCGATTTGACACTTATTTGAGGATCAGAGTCAACGCTGTCGTCAGAATCGTTAGAGTTTCGTCTTCTCCGGAGGAAGTTCATCGGGGGTGTATGGGTGTGATCATCTCTGAAGCGAAGCGGAGGAGATGATCTTAGACTCCTACCAAAAAGTATTTGCATTTAGAATTAAGTAGACAAAGTTTAAACAAAGGTGAGAAGTCATGAGCTTTTGCTCTATGGCTTGAAGTGCAGATTTAATCGTACCACTATAGAATGCAGCCAAAACCTGAACACCTCATGGGCACAAGGGCATAAGGCGCAAGGGCACAAAGATGTTATCCAACGGCATTGAGGCATTTTATGTTTATACCATATTTGATTGTTATACTATGGGTGACGATCACAAAGACTAAGAGTTTCTCAATGCCACAAAGGTCTGGATGTTCTGAACAAAGAGAACGAAAAACAAAAGAGAGGAAACAAAAATCTAATCAGCTGAATTCATCAATCTCTTGTACTTCTCCATCCTTCAAAGAAAAAGATAGTCCCCAAACCAATGTCATCTGCACCCATACATTGCGAAGCCTCCAAGAGTCTTGGTGGTCTAAAATACCTTGATTCCCTTGCCCACGACCTCCTTTTTTGTGTTTTTGAATCAACTTTTGATAGAGGAAATCTCGGAAATTTGGAATTCGCAAGCATCAGTTGAGTATTTCAGACTAGGCCCTATAGAATAGTACACATTGCCGAACTCCCGAGTGTCTTGGTGGTCCAAAATAACGTCATTGCGTCCCCACGACCTTTTTTGTATTTTTGGATTAACTTTTAATAGAGAAAATTTCTCCGCACGCATATCTCATATAGGTTGCTGCGATCATCAGATCAGGATCTAAAACTTTCGTCAAATCGGATACGTAAAATGATTTTGACTTCAGAGAAGCTAACTCTCGCCCAGGGTCGTGTTCCACTCAAACCGCCTACGTTGTCATTGATCAAACTTTTAGTTGAGGAAATCTTTGAATAAAAGCTGCTGAAAATGCAGGATGAGTATCTCAGACACAGATCTATACAATAATTTACATTTCCCACCTTTCAAATGCCTTGGTGGCACAACTTTAGGTATTTCTGAAGTCTGGCACTACTAAATTGCAAGACAATAATGCCGAATCGAAAACTCTAGATTATAATCTCGTACTTTGAGGCTCTTCGCAAAACAGATCCAGCGATGCACGTTGAGCAATCTTATGTTTGCAGCTTCTTGAACTGTCTGATAGGCATTTTCGCCCAACAAATGAATTGCTTGTCACATTCAGGTCAACACATGTGTAGTGAAACTGCTCTCAGGAGCGCTAAATCTGCGTACTAAGCCTACTTTCGGGAGTCGTGATTGATTCTAGGAGGCGCCATTCGATTCGCTCAACGACTGATCACATTTTGTTGTTTACTGGCTTTTGGGGTTCTATTAGGAGTATATATTTCCTGCTGTGTGCATGAGGTCTAATCTGCAGAATGGATCAAGGACCGCTCAATCTTACTTGTGAGAACATGATCACAAAATTTGTAAAGATCTATGATTTTGGATTGTACCTTGTTTTCTACGAATACGATTTAGCAGAGACATTAGTTCATCTCAACGCCTGGACAAGGACAAACCCAGCAATTTGGTTCACTCAATAAAGATTGCTACGGTCTCAGGAGGATGTAGATGCGATCGTTTTTTTGATAGATGACAGTAGAACGAGCCAAGATCTCGGTTTAACGGAAAAGAGACTCCGGGAAAACAATCTGCGTTGGATGCAAAGAAATATTCTTTCCTCCATCTCGTTGCCAGGTTGCCAGGTTTCTCTTGTGATGGTTTTCACTATATAATGTGTGCACAATTTCCGACAGCTTATCTTCAGGTACTTTTGAACTGGATGGTGTGAGGATGGTGTGAGGATCATTCTGCTGAAATCCCTGGAACACTTAACGTATCTTATATGACCAAGTGCATTCCCTGAGCCATGGCACAGCTCCAGGATTACCATCTCGTGAAATTGGTTCCCCAATAACACTACATCAGCCGAGAGAGCATAGACTCAATAGTCAGTCCGAGGCTCTTGTCCACTTGGTCAAGCCTTGGTTACAAATAACTCAAAAAGGACAACCAAGCTACGCTAGTTATACAAGCGGACATGCAGAATCTATGTATGATCACGTGCTTCACACAAAGTAATTTCCCGTACCGAGCAATGTATTCATCGAGAACGGTTATTGCTGCAGCGTCATGCATATGCACAATGCAGCCGATACGAAAAACTATAAAGTCCCCCTAAATTCCCTGTAGGCGGTCAACCATGGACGCTACAGTTATTCGCGATCAGCTTACACTATTCGACATTCCCTCTGTGGGAGATGTCAAACAATGGTCTCCCAATGCCACTCCCATAAGAATGCTGCTAAACTATTTGGGTGTCCCCTTCAGCACAGAGTGGTTAGAGTATCCCCAGATCAAGCCGGCCTTGCAGAAAATCTCGTCAATCCCACCGCATATGGTTGATGTGGCCAAGGGCCCTTCATACACCGTTCCCGCCATCCAGAAGGGTGATGTTGGAGTGATGGACAGATTCAAGATCTTTGAGTACTTGAGCACTCAGTTCCCCGATAACGCCGCTTTGAATGAGACTTCTGAAAAGTACGGAAAGGCCATAGATGAGTACTTGAACGAGGTTTTGTACCCCAAATTAGGGTTCGTGTTGGCTTTTACTCAAACCATATTGCAGGACAACTTTGGATCACGCGAGTACTTCCAGGAGAAGAAAAAAGCCTGGTATGGATTAGACAGCAAGCTTATTCAAAACCAACCAGAGTTTGTTTCCCAGTCCATCAAGGACTTTGTACACGAGATAAGAGGTTTCAAGGGCTTGAAGCCCATTTTGACTAGAAACGGTATTGATGCAAACCAACTGGAGTCTGGAAAGTTTTTACTCACTGATGATGCCCCGACTTTTGCAGATTTTCTTCTGGGCGGCGTCCTGTTCTGGGTTGAACAGGTGACCAGTGCTCACAACAGTTTGGACAAATTTGACTACATGGACGGCTGGACTAAAACCTGGTTCAACGAAATTGGTAAGTATGCTTTGTAGATAAATCAAGGAGTTATTTTGTGTGGAATCGGTAGTTACGAGAATTGAGAACATGCTGACATCATGACCATTGAGGCCTTTTGCTAGCTAACATGAAGTTGTACTTTTGTGTGTACGTGAACTAAGGAGATTAATGCCTAGATTTAGCCTAAAGATATCAATGGAAACAATGTTTATCGAGGAGGCACGCCAGGGTGCAGCATACCTGGTTCGAACACCTAAATGCACACTTCAGTAAACAAAATCTCGACCTCTGAATATTAAAAAACAGGCATCGATTGCTTGAGACTGTGTGCCGTATAATGATTTAGATTACCCACCTGTTAAAAGTCTTGGTGGTCCAAAATACCGCCATTTGCGTCCCCACGACCTCTTTTTTGTGTCGATGGGGGCAACTTTTAATAGAGAAAATTTCTCCGCGCGCATATCTCATATAGCTTGCTGTGATCACCGAATCAGGATCTAAAACTTTCGTCAAATCGGATACATAAATTGATTTTGACTTCAGAGAAGCCAACTGCTCGCCCAGCTCGCCCAAGGTCGTGTACCACTCTAAACGCCGAGTATGTCTTTAAACCACGTTTTAGTAGAGACAATCTGCGAAATTGATGATTTGAGGACATCAATCTAGTATTTCAGACACAGATAGATCGAAT
>JAJLWQ010000181.1:0-16939 GCA_030570875.1 Citeromyces matritensis
CCATATGAATTGCACCTACACGTTCTCCGTACATTCCACAGTTTTTGGCAAAGGACTGGCACAAGAGAATCGGCATCTTGGAAGGATGGTTAACAGCTTTCCTAACGGCCAATGCATCATTTTCCAGCGAACCTGAGGCGAAGCCTTGGTAGGCCGAGTCGATCAAGGCAAAGTGCTTATTTTCAGCAATTGCGTCAATGATCTCGTCCCATTGCTCTGGCGTTGGGTCCAAACCTGTTGGGTTATGAGCGCATGCATGGAGCAAGAATATAGAACCCTTTGGTGCATTCCCAATTTCACTCACAAACCCTTTCAAATCAAGAGATTTGGTCCTAGCATCCCAGTAAGGATACGAAGCTACTTTGAGGCCAACATTTTCAAAAATTTGCTTGTGGTTAGCCCAAGTTGGGTTGGAAAGATACACAGTGTTGGACGGTGAGTAGAATTGCTTCAGAAATACACCAGCAATGTGGAGGGCTCCAGTGCCACTCAAGGATTGAACGGAAAGCACTCTTGACTCTTTCAAAGCTGGTGAGTCATCACCAAAGATGATCTTGGCAGCAGCAGAGGTGAATTCTGGTAAACCGGCAATTCCCAAATATTCATGGTTGTAATTAGGATCGTTTTGCAAAAGCTTTTCAGCACCTTTGATTGATGGAAGAACCCATGGTTTCCCCTTGTCGTCTCTGTAGGCGCCAATACCCAGGTCCACCTTGTCTGACCTGTCATCTTTGGAGAACCTAGCTTTCAGTCCGAAAAGCGGGTCGGGTGGAAGCTGAGGAATATCTTTTAGAGAAAATGCTGACATCTTGATAAATTTACCTAGTTGATGACTGTTTCCGAAAATCGTTGACTTAAGTAGTGGGGAAAAAATATTGGTGTATGGATATGCTAAGTTGAGTCATACTGCAGTGGCTTCATTACCTCTTCATACAGCATTTGTTTCAGTTCGGGTATTGTGAGTTGGTCTTTTTTCTTGTCGAAATCAAAGAAATCCTCTGGGATGGGTTTGGCCACTGGCTCATCCGTAGGGTCATGATAAAGACGTAGATAAGGGTGCTTCAAGGCATCGTCAACTTTGATCCTTTTTGAAGGATTGAAAATGAGCAACTTCTCCAGTAAATCCACAGCGAGTGGATTGGCACCCACAAAGATATCTTTGAAGGGAGTTTTCCTTCTTAAAGGCAGCGATCTGATGTACTCTTTTGCTCTTCGTGATTTGATCCCATCGTAGTCTTCAGTCAACGGAGTTCCCAGCACATCGATAATAAGCCACAGTTGATTATGGTAATCTCTTCCAGGGAAAAGAGGTCTTCCCGTGAGCATCTCTGCCAAAATACACCCAACAGACCAAACATCTATAGCGGTGGTGTACTCTTGAAACGTGAGCATTATTTCAGGAGCCCTATACCACCTTGTAGCCACGTACTCTGTCATAAAGCCAAAGTTATCCTCTTGAGAAGCGATGGAGCGTGCTAGGCCAAAATCACACAATTTAAGGTCACAATTGGCGTTTAACAACAAGTTTGAGGGTTTTAAATCTCGATGTAAAACATTGGCCGAATGAAGAGCTTTCAATGCACGCAAAGTCTGGTAAACAAAATACTGGCAGTGGTCATCGCTCAACCGCTGAGTTCTAATAACCCTATGCAAGTCAGTCTCCATCAGCTCCTGTATCAGGTACACTTCGTTGAAAGTATCGAATGAGTAAGGGATCTGAATATCGAGTATGCTAATGATATTTTCATGATTGAAGTGCTTCAAAAGCTTGAGCTCTCGAAGAGTGCGAAGACAAAACATGGTACGTTCAAAAGGAATGATCTTTTTAATGGCCACTTTTTGCTGAGAAGGTTTATGAATGGCTGAACACACAACTCCATAAGCCCCTTCTCCCACCACTTCTAAGACCTGGTAGTGATCGCTCACGTTGAAGGACACTCGTGCTTCCCGTCCCATGATGTCTGTTCCAGCAGGTTTCAGATCACAATGCGATGTATCGGTAAGGGCACGACCATTTTAGGAGCATTTTTTTTTCTCCAACTTTTTTCAACTTTTTCCTGACTTGAGTGTTCCTTTTCAGGTGATGGTTAATCTGCTGATTTGGCTCCTTTCTCAACTTTTGGTTCGGCTTCTCGGATTTACTCGTCCGCAAACTCCGGCACGCGAGCTATATATATGCGATGAGATATATTAATAACCTTTTCTTTTCCCCAGGAGTCCTAAAGCAATATGGTATCGCACTCATTATCAAAGACCCCTTCATACTGTGGGTCATGGTGCTCTGCTAATCACAACAACGATGGAAGCTTTTTGATCTCTTCGAACCACACTTCTACTTCCACCACTTCGTTTCTGAATCTACTTCAGCAGTGTTCTCCTCCTAGCCACACATCGCAAGTTCCCGAGTTCACGCCGCTCACTCCGCTTGTGTCCAATGAAAGCGAGGAGATTGAAAAAGAAGAGCCAGGTCTGACTAAAGGGTTCCGAGTCATCACAAACCAGTTCCCACTGCCTGTGGAAGTTTTGTACCAAATCATCGAACAAGTCTACTACACAGATACAAACGAAATAGTCTCGTTTTCTGATAATCTGGACTCGTTTGCTCACTCTATAGTTCCTGTCTGCAAGATCTTTAGGTACCTTGCCGCACATTTACTGTATCGGTATGCGTTATTCACGCGGCCCCATTCATTTGACACTTTTTTAACCAATCTGAAAAATGATACGCTGTTAGGTTTGAATGTCGAGTTTTTAGATTTCATGGAGTTTACATCCATCGGTCTTGGCAGAACCAACAAAATGAATGAGGAAATTCAAATGCTAACTTCAAACACCATTCTGCAATGTCTGCATTATACTCCCAATCTTCTAGAGTTTCTTGCAAGCGAAAACATCGAAGGAGACATCGATTCAAGAGTACTCTCGTACCTTTTCAACAACCTCATCTACCTTCAAGGGTTAGATTTCTGCGGAGCAGGTGGAAACAAGTTTCTACAAGCATTCCAACAGCTGGAAATTCAGCGACCTGTAATTTTCAACATTACCAAAATCTCGTTTCACGATTGCACAAATTTGCCAAACGATGTTTTCATCAAGATCCTTCCTAAGCTTGTGAATCTCAATCGGCTGGATTTGACCCATACTCAGATCAGCTCGAACACTTTGAACAACTACCTTCCCTCGCAGGCTAGACTCACGCATCTATCTTTGGCCAGATGTTCCAAAATCACCACGCGAGACCTCATTGATTTTCTATTGTACCACGACTCTGTAGGATCAGGATCTCTGCGTTGGCTCAACTTGCAAGTAGACACCTCAGTGGTATCTCCCCTCAACGAAGTACAGTTATCGTATCTTTTGAGAAATTTGAATGCTCCAGACCTTCAGTATTTGAATCTCAATGGATCGCCCGTTAACATGACGCACTTGGAAATCATCAAGACCAAGTTCAAAAACTTGCAAAGCTTGTCTATTGCTCACTCACACATCCCGCTAGAAGAACTTATCAAATTCTTTAAAGGAGATGGGTATTCTTCCATATACCCCTACGACTCCTTGTCGCTTCGCTTTTTGGATATCACCGGTAACAAGGCGGTTACGCGCAGCTCCATCGAAAGGTCCAACATCCTGTCGGCTTGTCCCACTTTACAAGCAGTCGAAGTCAACTACGCCATTGTGCAAGACATAAAGAGTACGTGCAGGAAAATCGTATCGCAAGCAGATATCTGGAAGTGCTATGACAACAGCCAGGTTGGGAGACGTGGCTGGCTGTTCAAGCTGAGCGAGACCGAGGCTGCTAAAGAACGTAAAGGAGAGTCGGTGGATTACGATAACAATCTCACTTTCTACGACTTGAAAACGGGGAAGAAAATGACAAAGAAGCTCAAACCGCCTGAATTCTTGAAACTCGCTAGCCGCAAGATTTCCTGCTCAATGGGGCCTTTCGCCAGAAGTCACATCGACAATGGAGTGTTCCCGGCAGAGTTTAGTCAAAGAGGCATGTACAGATATTATTCACTCAACAAATGAAACGCATCCCTACACCACATATTTATGGCATTAACTCAACAATAATTTAAATCCTCACACCACTTTATGCCATCACAATGAACTCCACTTCTACGGTATCTGGCTGGGCTCCGCTGCGGATTTTGCAATCGTTATTTGTGGCGGTCTCTAACCAATCCACTCAGCCCGATGCTGCACACATCCACAGTAAATCCATAATGGGGTACTGCATTTCCCCCTTTGCCATCATGTGCATGTTTACCGCTATCATCCTGAACCGAATTCTGGTTTTGGCAGCTGCTCGTCAACAAAGACCACGCTTGCCGCGCTTGAGTAATGTTGTCCTAAGAGTCCTAGCCCTTTACACTTTGTACTGCGGGAGTTACGGTCTTTGGTCAGGTTTATCCGCCTACGATAAGACCTTTATGGGGAGATCGTTGAGTCGAGTCATTCCTTGGGACCCTCAAGTTTTCTCGAAGGGAAAATTCTTGTGGTATAGTTTTTCCGATGAAATTTTTGTAGACTCGAATATTGCGATTGGTCCATCGCCTGAGATCTTAAAACCGCTTTTCCTCTCCCTGTGTCTTGGCCAGATCATGGAGACCTTTATCGCTGCTTTGAATGATGTCTCTCCAGTCGTGGAGAATAGTCTCACCTTGTTTGAATACTCGCTTGCATTTCAGGAAGTCCAAACCGCATCGCGTCCAGCTGTGGAAGTTTTGAGAATCGCCACCGCTGCTACACTCAACCAGTCTTATATACATATTTTGGGATTGTTCGGGCTTGAAAGATACCGCCTCATTCCCTCAGCTTTTATCGGTGGCTGTGTTTTCATTTCATTTGCGCAGTCGTATATGTCGGGACGTATATTCTACTACCCAATGACTGTTGTGATCAGCTTCACGCCGCAGCTCATCACCTTTATCGTGATCCTCCTCTGCGCATTCATCTTTTTGTCTGCCGCTTTGCTCAAGGGCTCATTATCAGACCTCCAGTTCTCCACCGTCATAGCCAACCTTTCATCTTTGAACATCTCGATGCGCGATGACTTCTACACGACTCTGGTCAATCTCGGCGAATTCTTGATGAACGCGGCAGGGAAAACTTGTTATGTCGAAGAACTCAACCCTATAGCGCTACCTGCAAGAACATTTATCGAGCAGGACCCTATTGGGTATGGCAATGAACTGACCAATACACCACATGCAAACGAAAAGGCGTCTCACTCAAACTGGATCTTGCGTTCTCGTCTGACAAATCTCAAAAGACTGGCTACCCAGTTTGCGGATCTTGTTTGGTCGATAATTGTGGGGAAAAGACCAAGCTTTATCGATGTCAAAGAAGCAGAAAAAAGCATCTCCACTGAACCTGACATCAATATCGACATCTACTCAAATGACTGGGTAAAGGATAATTACATAAATCTTTTAAAGGGTCCTTCCATAGACGACAAAGACAGCTCACTCGATTATTTTGAGCCTGAAAGTGAAACGGAAGATGAGTACTGTAGTGATGGAGAAAGCGATGCCGAACTCTTGTCGTCCCGTGAAATAGTGGAGCTTTTGAGCGAGGATCCTTCCAACATGGGCAGTTTGCGTATTATGGGCGCTCATCTATCTGAGTGCTCACTGTTGACGAGATCAAGGTATAAGAAGCAATATTTGAAGTCTGCCAGTGTCCTTGAAGATCTCATCTCCGAGAAAAGACAACTGAACGACCAGGACAAACTGGGAGTTTGCGTGATTTGCCACACCAATTCAAGACAGGTCATTTTATGGCCGTGTCGTTGTCTTGCTCTTTGTGAGGCTTGCAGAGTTTCTCTACTCGTGAGAGGTTTCAGCGAGTGTGTATGCTGTCGCCAAAAGGTGGAGGGGTTTTCAAAAGTTTATGTTCCTTGAATTTTTTCAACCGACTCAACCGCCACATCGCATAGACTTTGATCTGCCATTTTCAAAAAACGCACAACCTCGAAAATTGTATCGAATTTGTTCTGCTTGAACAATGCTCTCGTTATAGTTTGGATAATCAAAGGTGTGTCGACTGCATCCTCCCTTTCGTATTCCAGCATTATGATGAGGAAATGGGCAGCCAACTCAAACTTTTCTTCAGGCAAGAGACGGTTCTGTAGAATTGAGCGTGGGTCATTACCTATCAGCGTGAAAACCGTGTTCCAGTACCGAACTTCGATTTTCTTCAAGAGTCCCAAATATATCAAATCCTTGGTCTCCATCAATGCTATCAAGCTTACAATGTTTTTCAAATAGCCCTCATTTGGAGTTGCGCTGGTTATCTCGCTTGACAAGAGGTACTCAAGACTTTGGGTGAGGTGTCTAAACTTTGCGAATTTCACTGCAACAGACTTTACCGATTCCAATTCACATGATCTTAGAGCTGGCTCCAAAAAAGCAGCACAGCAGTCTTTGAGTGTTGTTGAAGTGGCCCATCTTGCCTCAGCCCTTGAAGCTGGTTCAATGCATACAATTTGCTGGAACCCTTCTGTGATCCCAACAGGGTAAGGAGTCACACAGCTGCTCTCTTTAAAGTCTATCTCGATTGTGAAAGAGTCAGAGATGTGATGGAAAAGCATTCTTGACCCATCGAAAACAGCCACATATTCATCGTAGACGTAAAAAAACTCAGCACACTCACTCAAAATGCGGTGGGTTGCAGTCTTCTTGGAGTATGTGGTTCCTTGAATGGTTTGCGTGAACATTATATGGTATAGCATTGTCTGAACCATAATGAGCAAATCACCGTTGGCGAGCTTATAGATAGAGTCAAGTTTTGTCTCCACCGGAAAGAGATCAGCAAGCGAAACAACGTATCCTTTTGTCACAATCACTTTGCCTCTGCGAGTGTCCATCTTTATGCTCCACGTAAAGATGCGAAGCGCGGATGTGACTACGGATATCTCGTTACTATCCGAGTTTACCGTCAAATTTTGAGCTCTTTCATTGGGAAACTCGTCAAGAAAGTTAAAGCTCCAGATGATCTCGCTTTCTTCAGTATCGAAATTGCTGTTCTCCTCAAAAATCACAACCTCGGACCGCGGCTTGTTACCTGTCACTTGCACAATCATCACAAGATGGGACTTCCACCAGGAACACGCCGATATGTAACCTCCAAAATTCGAAGGCCCAAATGTGGAAAGTAGATTTTTCCACTTGTTCAGATAGAAGTTATACACAAAGACATCTTTGTTTCCTAAAACGCACAAATCGTCACCCTCTCTGGAAGCGATGCAGCTTTTGATGACAAGGTTATCGATGATGAACTGTGAGGGTAGGTTGACCATTTTCCAGTAGGAGTTGTTAGTCACTTCTGACCCTTTGTATACCATCACCTTGTCGTTGGAATAAAGCACCGCCCTCTCTGAGTATTTAGCATGTTTCAATAAGCTGATCCAGAGTATAGTTCTGTCTTGTGCAGATGCCACGAGTTCGCCATTTTGCAACCATCGGACATTGGAAACGGGTGGGAAAGTTTCATCCTCCAACGACGAGAAATTCAAATTGCCGTATATCGAGTAAACGAGAAAGTTGTTTTGCGACTGAACGAAAATGGCATCGCCCTCAGGAGAGTAGGAAATGTGACAAATTTGTTTAGGAGCGTTTTCAAACACCTTGAGTAAGGTGGGACAAAATCCGTCAATCCTGTAAACTAGCATAAACCCGTTTTCAGTAGACAGACAAAGCAAAGACTTCTCCTTGTTGAAACAAGTATGGTTGGCAACACCATAGTCTTGATGATTGTATATGCGAAAGCCTTGGCTCAAGTTGGAACTGTTCTTCACCATCCAGCAGTTGCCCATTTTATTTATCCACACAAGATAGTTGTCATTGATTTTTAGGCACCTCACTTCAGACTTGTCAGTATACCAGTCTAGCTCGTTGATCATGATCACTTCCACTTTTGTCTCGTTAGACGAGGAAGGCCTGTGTTTTAGCGAAATGATATGGAAAACATGCGGATCTTTGGTAATCGTGATTAGACTGTCACCTTTATGAAAAGAATACTCCAAAAGAGGAGACTGGGTTTTCAGCACCAGTCGTAGTCGCAGCCCAAAATCTCGGTTGGGATACTCGTGGTCAACTTTACTCATGAGGTTGCTGATTAGTGATTTGAAACCGTGAGAGTCGGGGTTTGTCAATGGATAGCCGTTTTGCAGCAGCCGCCCCGATGTCGTATACACAGAAAGTGATTCCGTAAGAGGAGGGGTGTTTACGTCATTTGGATTGACTATCGTGTAGACATTGAGGTAATTATTGGACGTATGAACAACCATTTTGAAGCCATCAGCAGAGCGCTTGATTGACATGTTTTCACCGTATTGTGTCATTGATTCCAAAGATCGAATGTGCGACCCGATAACTGCATTCGTCTTGTAGTGGCAGAGATATAGCGAAGATCTTGTGATAACAGCAGTGGGAAGTCCAGCCCTGTTTGGGCAGATCTGTAGAATCTCAGAGCTTGAGTCATCTTCAGTGGGTAGCTTTGCCGTGTAGTTGACGAGACAAGGCCACATCGCGGTGAAGGGATGTTAATTTTTGTCGACAAAAAACAACAAGATTTGACAACTACTACCAGCATGTTATTTTCCAATGAAGAACACAATGAGGGGAGTGTATTAACTGTATTGAAGAATCATCCAAAGCTTTCTGACTTTGCAATTGATATAATTATCTCTGAAGCGAAGCGGAAGAGATGATCTTTAAATCAATCAGATCCCGTCTTTTGCGATCTAAAATTGTAACGGTAGTAGACGATTCATCCAAAAACAATCAAGTACAATATCGTTTCAGCTCATAAAGAGGACTCAAAATGTTGCATAAAACCTTTTAGGAAGCGAAATTGGAATAGTTTTATTCGAGTTGTTAGCAGTTTTCACAGCATGCAGCCGTCGATTGTATAGAAAAGAGACTTTAAAGTATTAAATATACAGTTAAAAGAGCCCCTGGATTTGATCAGAGATACTACTGGAAAGATTGGTCTATTATGGAGGCTGTGGTGACATAGCAGCACATTCGGAATCATCTTTCTTTATACTTCATGATCGACCTTGCTGTTCACGTTTCAATAAGAGCGAGCTATTATCTTTGAACATTTCTACTCAGTGGTGGACTCCTGAGCAAGTGCTTGAGGGGGACATGTCTGTACCGATGCGACGCGGCAAACTCTTTTTCCTCGTGTTCAATTATTCAGCGAGCACTCACCAAATTATAAGAGCTAGTTTTGAATCACTTTTTGACATAGATCATACTTAATTGTTTGTAACGGACAGTGAAAGATTTGTAGAACTCATACCCCAGCCTAATCTAGAGCCTATCCTCGAAAATGATTCTAATATGCCTAGCTCAACGAGATTCTTGCTAACTTTGAACCTGAAACTTCCCATTAACTAAATTGAATAGCATAGACTTGAGTTTAGGAAGCTCGGTGATATAAATTGAGATTTATTCGAAAAAAAAAAGGAGCGTTTTTGCAGCATCCATTCCTGAACTGTTTTGGTCAAGATACATAAAAGCTCAACGTCATTCTTCAATCAACGTTAGATCTCAAATAAAGGCAAACGATTTTGGAAGTCTCATCTCTGATCCCCAGCGTCTGAGAAGTTCAGTCGCTGGGATGGCAAAACATCCCCTTCTATAACCGTGATATGATGAACATGTATGCAGATATGACAGATCATGAAGTCAAACTAAAAGTGTAAAAGCCTCGTCTAAACTTCGGTCTATCGTGGAGACAGTGGTAACTTAGCAGCACAATCTATGTCACCTCTAGTAAGCTTTAGCAGCTTTTTACGATGTGAAAAAAGTGAGTATTTCGATTTTTTGAAACAGATGCCTTTCATTCATGTAAAGGATTCGAATAAGAGTCGCAGACGGAGTAGAAATAATGTGTGAGATAACTTTATGAGGAAACTTTGCGAGACAACTGCATGAGAAAACTTTATGAGACACCAGCTATTTTTAACTTTATGATGGACCTTGCTGCTCACACTTTACTAGGAGTAAGATGACAATTTAAACATTCTCGCGTAGTGACGATATCATGAACCTCATTGAAATAGGTTACGCATGTACCGTGAAATGCATCTGTATGCATCATCTCCGTAATCTCAAGACTTGGCACTGGCTATAATAAGCTATGTATTTCCATGTTTAAGACTATTGTTGATAAAAAGTTTCAATCGATCATGGACGCGAGAGCAAATCTTCACTCATTACTAGAGGCATTGGACCTATAGCCTCTTTTTCATTCTCTTACCCAGGCAAGTTCCAATGTTAAAATACCAGCGCCAACTGGTTTATAAAGTCTAGTTCTGTATCATTTTCAAACTACTGCTTATAGTTGATCGTTCGTAACGGACAGTGAAAAATACAAAGGACTCATAACTACAGCCTCATCAGAATTCAATCTTGCCTGACTAAAACTGATTCATATAGCTCAGCGAGGTTGTCTTCAGATTATCAAGTGTTCCAATCGTCCGTCTACCATCATCTTAACATTTTACCAAACTTACAGATATATTGAAGGGCCACAAAGTGCTAGCAAAATTTGTCACCAGACTTTCAACAAAATTCAACTACTTTTCAATCTCTGCTAGAGCTTCACTGACAGTCTATTCAGCGTGTTTAAGTCAGCAAACTCACTACAAAATGTACCGCTCAGGTTGGTGAAATCTACATCACAAACCACCCAAAAAACAACATTATATTATGAGCTGAGGGGTATTATAGCAACTTATTCCATCATGTCTTCAGCAGGTGCTTCATCAACGTATTCCAACTCCTCATCCATGTCGGTACCATCCTGGTACTGTTGGTACTCGCTGACCAAGTCGTTCATATTTGACTCAGCTTCACTGAATTCTAGCTCATCCATACCTTCAGTAGTATACCAATGCAAGAAAGCCTTTCTCCTAAACATAGCACTGAACTGATCTCCCACTCTTTTGAACAATTCCTGGATGGAGGTGGAGTTACCGATGAAAGTGGCAGCCATGTCCAGACCTTTAGGAGCAACAGAACATACGGATGTTTGTACGTTATTGGGGATCCACTCAACAAAGTATTCCGAATTCTTAATTTGAACCTTGTGCATTTCGTCTTCAACTTCCTTGACTGAAACTTTACCTCTGAAAAAGGCAGCAACGGTCAGATAACGTCCGTTTCTCGGATCGGAGGCGGCCATCATGTTGTTAGAGTCAAACATCTGAGAGGTGAGTTCTGGTACGCTCAGCGATCTGAAGGACTGTGATTTCAAAGATGTTAAAGGAGCGTAACCAACCATGAAGAAATGTAATCTTGGGAATGGAACCAGGTTTACAGCCAATTTCCTCAAATCGGAGTTGAGCTGTCCTGGGTAACGCAAAGAGGTTGTGACACCAGACATGACGGAGGACACAAGATGGTTGAGCTCGTCGTATGAAGGCTGTGGAAGTTTCAAGGTCCTCATGCAAATGTTGTATAGGGCCTCGTTGTCGATACAGAAAGTTTCGTCACTGTTTTCCACAAGCTGGTGTACGGAGAGCGTGGCGTTATAAGGTTCTACAACTGTATCGGAAACTTTAGGGGATGGAACAACTGAAAAAGTGGCCATCATTCTATCGGGGAACTCTTCTCTGATCTTGGAGATAAGCAAAGTACCCATACCGGATCCTGTACCACCACCAAGGGAGTGGGTGATTTGGAAACCTTGAAGAGAATCGCATCCTTCTGCCTCTCTTCTAACAACATCCATAACAGAGTCAACAAGTTCAGCCCCCTCGGTATAGTGACCCTTGGCCCACACGTTTCCGGCAGAAGATTGGCCATAGATAAAGTTATCCGGTCTGAAGAGATTACCGAAAGAAGAAGATCTCACCGCGTCAATAGTACCAGGTTCCAGATCTACTAGCACAGCACGTGGAACGTATTTACCAGAAGTGGCTTCGTTGAAGTACACGTCGAGTTTAGACCTTTGCACTTCACTTTCTCCGTGGTAGTTTCCCTCAGCGTCTAAACCGTGTTCGCCACAGATTGTTTGCCAGAAGGCGGCACCCTTATTGTTAGATCGATTTAAAAAGACGCGTCATTACTTACAATTTGGTTACCACATTGACCCGTCGATAAATGGATCTGCGCGCTAGTTAGTACGGACTGGTTGAACCGTGGATATACTCACAATTTCTCTCATCTGCTAATCAAAGGTGTAAACAAACTCCTTTTTTCGTGGTAATTTACGAATAACAAACGCGCACCGGGTAACCGCTTTGTTTACGTTGTCTGGAAAGAAAAGACCCGTGCATGTCACGTGCATAATGTTTGGGTCGCGCACGACCATCGTTATCATGTCCGAAGAAGAACCCCTTATCTGGTCCCCCCATTTGGGAGGAAACGTGATTAACGATGCTTCAACGGGAGAAGCTGGTATTATTGCCAACGATATAGCTTCTGAGCACTTTTCCGAACACGAGGAAAACTACGGCTCCATATCTGGGAATGTCGACGAAAAGGAATACGCCATACCTCCACCAAAGATTTACTTTATATTTGCCTCTTTGTTCACATGCGCTTTTTTGTCTGCTCTTGACACAACCATTGTAACCACTTTGCTCACCACCATTGCGTCTGATTTAAACGCTCTGCCCAAGATCTCGTGGATCGCAACTTCCTATCTCCTATCGTGCTCTGCGTTTCAGCCGTTATTTGGAAAACTATCCGATATTTTCGGCAGAAAGTCAATGATTCTTTTGTGTGACGTTTGCTTCATTTTGGGATGTCTTGTGTGTGGAATGGCCAACTCTCTATGGGTCCTTGTGCTGGGAAGATTCATTACCGGTATCGGTGGAGGAGGTTTGACCACTCTTGGAACAATCACCATGTCGGATCTTATCTCTCTTCGTAAAAGAGGGCTACTTCAGGGAGTTGCCAACATATTCTTTGCACTGGGAGCAGCTTCAGGCGGTGTAGTTGGTGGATTAATCTCAGACAACTACGGGTGGAGATGGGTTTTCCTTTTCCAAGTCCCGCTGTGTATGGCTGCCGCTTTGAGTATTGCCATGCTCCTGGAACTTCCAGATGGTTCTCCAGGCTTGGGTGTGCAGGGAACGGATATCTGGGCAAAGCTCAAGAGAGTGGACGCTCTGGGTAGCTTTTTCCTGGTTTTATCTTTGACGGGTATAATGTCAGCTGCTGCTTTGGGAGGAAACGAAATCCCATTCAAGAGTTTTTCCTTTGCTCTTTTGTTAACCACCTCACTCGCTCTCTTGGCCATTTTCGCATATGTTGAACTGCATGTTGCAGAACCCGCTATTCCCATAAAACTGTTAGCTAATAGGACAGTTCTCGCTTCCTCGCTGGCCAACTGGTTTGGCACAATGGGACAATTCGCCGCCATGTACTACGTTCCTGTATACTTTACCACAGTACTGGGTCTCACTTCTACGGAAAATGGACTGCGGCTCATTCCGAACTTTGTGGCAGCCTCACTCTCTTCTCTAGGGTCAGGTTACTATATGAAAAAGTCGGGTAGATACTACAAGTTTATACTGATAGTTGGTCTTTGTTCTGTTGTCGGGCTGATGAGGATCGCGTTTATCACTTCAACGGCTTCCTTATTTTCCCAGTATACCCTGATGGTACTTCCTAGTATTGGGTATGCCGCCATGTTGACGGTCACGCTACTCGCGTTGATCGCGGCCGTTGAACCCGAGCAGCAGGCTTCCACAACCTCGATCCAGTACGCCTTTAGGGCCACAGGTTCCACGCTGGGTGTTTCTCTGGCTTCTGCTTTTTTCCAGCGTGAGCTGTCCCACTCTCTGAAAACAATCATACCCTCTGTTGCACCTAAAGGTGCCGATGTCAATGCGGTGATTAAAAGTGCGCTTCAGTCTGCCTCTTTTATCTACGAAGCTCCCAAATGGGCTATCCCGGCGCTCAAGGAGAGTTACGGTGCAGGATGCCATTTTACATTCTGGTTTGCCCTTTTCGTGAGTATTCTAGGATACTTCAGCACATGCATGCTGAGAGAATATCAGCTCCACAGTTCGATGGACAGAAATTGACTTTAAATCATGGACTGTTTTGTAAAATAAATAAATAGATAAATAACTTAGTTTGCTCCCTTTAAGAACTTTTCAATAAAAGAGTTTCCGTGCGACTTGTCGTAGTGATCAATCCTCTCAAAGTACTTCATTACATGGCACTGTTGTTTCCAAAAGTTGGCTAGCTCTTGAAATTCCATCTGTCCCTGTGCGTACAGTACATTCTTGACCCCGAGGTCTTTGACAAAACGCTGTCTCTCGAATTCTTGACGAATCTTGGTCCGCACCGCACTTGTCGGGACATCAAGATTGTAGTTGTTGACAAACTCTCGAGAGTGTCTGAGGTAGTTTCTGTATAGGTTCAAGACGCGAATTTGTAGTTCCTCCGGAGAACGAGAGAACCGAGTCACCTCAGCTAAAGCGGTAGCCCTGGTCATTTTGAGGGGGGGTCGTGCGCTGATCTAAATGTGGGGTCCTCCGGAATGGATGTAAAAGGTTCGAGCTTCAGTAAGGTTATTAAGCATGCGCACGTGACCTAGGTGCAAGAGAGAGTGACTAATCAGCTTGCAGGCGGAGAGGGAGAACCTAAACAGAGGGGTTTAAGTGAGTATAAGTCTTACACTGACGTTTATTGGCACACCGGGCGCCCATAAAGGGTTTCTCTAAGTATATACTGAGTAGTGTATTTACGTTGAGAAAAAGAAAAAGGAATCAACTGAATTCAACATGCCCAACCGCTTAGTCTACCAGTATTCGACATAGCGAACTGAATAGCCAAGATTGTTGTCCTCGGTAATCTATGTATGCGTTTTTATGTGGACCAAACTAGGTATTGCTAAGTTTTAGAAACTAGTTAATCGAAGAAGCATACCATTGATATTCATGTATGATTTGTCTTGACCGGCAATTTCGTCTCTATCACATGCTATCAATCCATGAAGCTTTCGCATTCTCTCCGCACGCATTAGCTATAAAGCTCTTCAAGTCTCCAAAAAATAAGACTTTGATGTGTCAATGGTTGTTATAATACTGAGCAGCTGACACTCCATTGACGTGCTTGACACAATCAAATGACGCTGTGCTATCAGTTATCAGGTGGAAAGTGAACATATGCCTGACGATGGTGTCCCCCTCCAAATTATTGCGATGAGGCGTAAACTGAGAATCTAGGATTGTAGATGAGTAATATCACTGAAGCGTAGCGGAGATGGTCGCACGACGAAACTAATTTTCTTTTTCAGGATGATATTGGTCTGTGGATAGTCAAAGAGTGAGACCATTGGAGCATAAGAGGCATCATTCGAGCTGTTTTGAAACAGACCTTGAAAGTTGATGGGGTGAACGCTTTAGTTGACTAAGTTTCGTGATTACTGCAGTCTACCCTTTTTCGTCGATCACCCCTAACTGGTCCCTGTAATGGCTTCAGCCATACTCGGGAAGTTGCAAAATCATTTGAAACTCACTTGTGATGTGGCAATTCATAAATCGCAAGGGCTAACACTCGAGAAAGCCACTGTTGATATTGGAAATTCTGATTTTGCTTCTGGATCGTCTTTCGTTGCGGTGTCAAGGGTCGGGAGGCTGAAAGTCTTACGGATAGTCCCTTTGGACTTTTAAAGAATTGATCCAAGCAGAATCACGCTCAGAAATAAGGAACGGTCCAACATGAAAGGCTCCTCAAGGTTGCCAAAGCTCGATCTGTTAACGTACAAATAGCGGTTACTGATGTACCTACATAAGCAAGAAATATCATTGCTTGATGTAAGCTCATACCCTTCGTTGCAATTGGACGTTACCATGTCAGCCATATCAGTGACGTTGTTGAGGAGACTACAAATTCTGCAGTGAAAATGGCTCCAAAAAACCCATCATAGCATGGCATGAAATTATGTACTTCTTTTGATATAGTCACATGAAATTACATATTGTTTTGCATTTTAAAACTAGACAGAAAAGATCTTAGATCGCAACACCAAAAAGAATCTCTTCAGCTTCGCTTCAGAGATATCTCATCCTTACATGTAGTCGTGCGCAACCCAAACTGTGGGGAGACTTTATCATCAGAAACAGCTCACTATGCCCAACTGCTCAGTCTACCAAAACCCTTCAACGTTCAATTTTTTTCTCTCCACAGCGTTGGTGGTGCTGATATTTCTATCGTATATCCCTCAACACTACAACATTGTGCATCGCAAAACGTCGGAGGGAATATCACCCTTGTTCCTGCTTTTGGGTTCCATGTCTGCCGTTTCCGCTCTATCCAATTTGGTGCTTGTTTCAACGGACGCCCGTTCGTGCTGTTCTGGTGAATTGAACGTTTTTGAGTGTTGGAGCTCACTATTGGGGCTACTTCAGGTTGGAGCACAGTGCCTGGGATACTGTTTGATCTTGGTTCTATGCGTATTTGCTACAGAGGAGTCAATGCTGGAGGCAAAGAACGACTATAAAAAACTATGTCAAGCTTTCAAACTGTTTATCGGTTGGACCTTTTTACACATTGCCATCATCGCATTGTTGTACTCGTCTCACTCAGCCGTTTTGCCCATGGCCAACCTGTTTGGTATTATGTCGTCCATTCTGGGAGGCGTCCAGTACTTGCCGCAAATATACACTACATACATGCTCAAGCACGCTGGGTCGCTCTCTATCAAGATGATGCTGATGCAAACTCCCGGCGGGTTTATATGGACTTTTAGTATGATGATGCAGCCAAACTCCCAGTGGAGCTCATGGCTTCCTTACCTGACAGCTGCTGTACTCCAGGGAGTGATACTGATAATGTGCTTGTATTATAGAAGAAGCTCGCCTAATGAGAGGGAGCACCTGGAGGATATTCTGAATGATAACATTGATGAGTATAGTAGATTGGCTGATTGAGTGATAGAGACAAAGTGAAAGAAACTC
>JAJLWQ010000183.1:0-16700 GCA_030570875.1 Citeromyces matritensis
CTCTTGGGGATATCGTGAGATAGATTTTTGAAAGGCCCAACAATCCAAAAGAGCTGCATTTCTTATGGCATGTCTTTGGGCATTGACGTTCTATGCTGAACTTCACTCACGAGAATTGTTTCTCGAGGTTATGCCATTAGGAAGTGGATACATAATTATATGATGTTTCGAAAGGAGAAAACCTTTACTTTTGAATAGATGACAATTTAGAGAGTTTAATGAGACTATCGTGTTCCGCTGCGATGCTGATTGTTTCAGACCTTCGACGGGGTTGGCCGGTTCTTTGGTTCCGTCTTGACGTTTATCGCCTGAGGGGCTATCAACAAAGCCCTCCAATCGAATCGAAAATTGAGGTCGTTGTTTTTTATTTGATCTGTTCCTGCAGTTATGATCGAAGTATTTTTCGGTATATTCTTTGCCTTTCTCCTAACAGCTTTTTTTTTCTCCCACTATACACCTTCAACTCATCAGAACTTATGCAAGAGATTACAGCGTCTTTGATATATCTTCGCGAATTCTCAGAATATGGTTTTGGAACGGTACTTCTGCGTGCAAAACAGAAAACACGGCGTTTTTTTACGTAGAAGCATAGAAGCATAGAGATGGAAAATGTTCATATACAGAGTGAACGAGGAGACATCACACATAGCAAGTTCAACATCTGTTGTGAGACTCCACAAGCGCTAGCAAAAGTCAAAGTGCTTGGTACGGGAGGCACAATAGCGGCAAAAGGATCGAATGCTACACAGACTGCCGGATACGAGGTAGACCTAAGCATTGAAGATCTAGTGAACCAGATACCCGATCTCTCCAGTATCTGTGTTCTTGAATATGAGCAGATTCTAAATGTCGATTCTAAGGAGATAATGCCTCACCATTTATTGTTGTTGCACAAAGAGATTTCAAAAGCTATTCATGAAGATCTCTACGATGGTGTTGTCATTACTCACGGGACAGACACAATGGAAGAAACTGCATTTTTCATGCAGCTCACTATAGATACTCCCAAACCGATCGTTTTCGCTGGTTCAATGAGACCCTCTACGGCGATATCAGCAGATGGGCCCATGAACCTGTACCAAGCTATTGTGATTGCTTCAAGCTCAGAGTCTCGGAACAGAGGGGTGTTAGTCGCCTTGAATGATACAATTGGCTCAGGATTCTATATTACAAAGTCGAATGCCAATTCGCTTGATAGTTTCAAATCAGTTGGGCAAGGGTATCTTGGCACGTTTGTAAACGATCATGTGCACTACTTTTACCCGCCGGTCAAACCATCTGGCGTGAGGTTTTTCGATATCTCAAAGTTGAAGGAAGTTCATCTTCCTCGAGTTGACATTTTCTATGGCGCTCAAGGGTTTGATCATACTATCGTTGATCTGGTTGTTGACCATTTCAACCCGCAAGGCGTTGTTTTCGCTACAATGGGCGCAGGCTCACTTTCCACAGAAACGAATAATTCACTGAAAAAGCTGTACGAAAAGCACAGCCTTCCTATTATATACTCGAAGAGAAGCATGGATGGTACTGTTCCGCACAGCTCACTTCCTGACATTAAAGGAGCTATTGCAAGTGGGTATCTCAACCCTCAAAAGTCGAGGATTCTACTTCAGTTGTGTTTGCTTGAAGCGATGGATCTGGAGAAGATAAAGGCTATTTTCAAACGAGTTTACGGTGGGTAACTTTAGGCATTTGCTCTACGAAGAATGAGATTGCTTTTTGTGTCATGTGATGGATTTGCAAACAAGCCGACTAATCACTACAACCTTCTCCTCTAAGCTGTTCTGAGCTCATGTTGAAAAGTACCCAGTCGGATCGTAACTATGGTATCAGGGTATGCAATTTTAGAGGCCAATTGTATCATTTATGGGATTTTGGTGATTGACGAGAAGTTGTTGGGCACTTAAATCATATATAGAATAAGTAATATGCTCACTTGGCGTCTTATCGAAGTAGGGGCCGCTTTACGAATCTTTTGGACGGGGATCATTAGTGGTAGGTTGAGTAGTCATTCGCCAGTTTATTGAGATCATCTTAAGTGAAACCTTCAGAATGATATGTTGTCGGTAGAGTTCCGAAACATGAAACAGTCACTAGACGTTACGATAACAATGTATATATATATATATCAAAAATTTCATGGATCTCTCTGGAGATATCAGGGGCCGTTGGTCTCACAAAAAAAGTTTATGGAAACGCGTGGGCTTAGGGCTAGCAGGATTTGTTCTCTTGTATTTGATTTTTGGCAAACTGTTCAAATCCACTCGGCAGGAGTACTCTGATGAGGAGCTGAATGATGTGCTCTCCGGAGGGTTGAACAAACCATCCAAAGATTTTGGCATTGAGAGAAGGGAACTACCATCTCTCACGTTGGAGGAACCATTTGTCGATGGCCAAAGTCTGCGGTACGTCAATTACATAAACAGGGGCAACCTTTTACTCAATCGGAAGGACAACAAAGTAAGGTTGGTATCCGATGAGCCTCAGCAATCGTCATCTGTATGGGCCCTCTCTCCAATTCCTGAGGAGGTAAACTCATTCGAATTGGAGCTTGATTTTTCCATTCATGGAAGATCCATCCGTAATGGGCTGTTTGGAGATGGATTGGCTATTTGGTTTGTCGATAAGCAAATGAATAGCGGTTCAGTTTTTGGGTCAGAAGATCTGTTTAATGGACTAGGGATAATGATCGATACATACAAAAACTCACCACCCGATGACAACAAGAACAAGTTCCCGTATGTTTCGGTTCAACTGGGCGACGGGAACACTCCATACAACAAATATCTGGATGGCCTTGATACAGAGGTTGCAGGATGCAATTTGAAGGGAGTGTACAATAACAGAGTCCCCATATCGAAGATGCGTCTGATATATATCAGAAACTCTGGATATCTTTCGATTGACTTCGATTTGAAGGGTAAGGGAGACTGGACCAATTGCGCCACGTTAAACGATGCTCATCTACCGGAAAAGCCATTTTTTGGTCTTTCTGCGCAAACTGGACAACTATCGCACAATGTTGATATTTACAAGGCCAAGATCTACTCACTTATCGATAGAGATCAAAATCCGGTGCAATCCTTGGAGCAGCTAGAGTCCAATGTCGAGAAGGAAACGCCTCAGGAAGATGCGGCGCAACGCATAAGAAAAAGAAGAAATAGAAGGCTTGCAAGGAAGCAAAGCTCTTCCCCGCCGCGCAAATCCTTGAAAAGATTGCAAAACTCGGAGCAGAGGATCAAAGAAAAGAACAGAGCCAGTTACGGCGAGCATGGTTCCTTCTTCGGGTGGGTCAAGCACTTAATCTTCCAGTGTATCAAGTGGACACTATTTACTTGTATTCTTGCAGTAGGGTCGTACCTCGCATTCAATTTTTACAGGTACAAAAGAGACTCAATGCGAGGCAGGAGGGGAGGCGGATTGTTATCGTGAAAGGAGGGGAAAAAAGAAAAGTTGAAATTAGGTTCTTTCATGCGATGGAGCGGGGCTCAACAAACCGAGGCGATACGAGTATATAGCTTATATTTCTAAAGATTCTCTCGTTCCGAGATTCCTCTATAGGCCATCTCCGGCTGGATTTATCGTGTGATTTTTGCTATCAACTGATTTTACAAAATTATTCCCGAAAATGTCCATAGAATATGCACCTCGTGCATATTACGGCCGGAACCAAATCCTCTCGACCAATCAAAACGCGTATACCCCTCCCTGTGCGTCAAAAATGCACGTGCACTCTCCGCCGTTATATGCATATCTTTGCATTTCATCACTCCACATTGCGAAAATGTATCGGTAGAGGCATTAGACGAGGGGCTGCGGTCACACTCTCGTTTAAATATGTATATATGTGCATTGCTTGCAATACAATAGTCTAAAATCAAATGTCGTTAGAGCACCTAATCATAAACAACAAATACAGGCTAATATCAAAGGTCGGATCGGGCTCGTATGGTGTGGTGTACAAGGCTCAACACATAAACTCGGGTAAAACTTATGCCATCAAGATCATTTTAAAGAAGCCAATAACAAAGGCCACCTCCAACCCTGCTGAGGTTGAAGAATTACAAGAGAATAACAAGGCTCTTATAATTGAAATGGAACATAAACTAAGAGCTGTGGCTATGGAAACCAGAGGAAACATCGGGGCAAATCTTTTGAATATGAGTCTTATTGAACAGTTTGGAAGAAGATGTAAGATTTTGAAAGAAATCTCGCTTCAGCTCAAAGTTCATAAACACCCAAATGTGCTCTCCATCTACAAAGTTTACGACTCCGATGCCGCTCTGTTCATACTGATGGACTACTATCCTGAAGGGGATTTGTTCCAGACGATTGTGGACGTTCAAAGGTATGCATCTGATCCGAATCTCGTCAAGTCTGTTTTCATTCAGCTTGTGGATGTTATAAATTACTGTCACGCCAAGGGCATCTACCACTGCGACTTGAAGCCAGAAAACATTTTGGTGGCTGAAAATGGCACAAAGGTGGTTCTGGCAGACTTTGGTCTGGCTATAGAAGAAGACTACATTGCCAGTGATGTGTGTTGTGGGTCTTCGTATTACATGGCCCCAGAAAGGCTCACAAACTTTTCTCATTGTTTCGGCAAACCCAACGAAACTGTACGGTTCCCAACCGCATCCGGTGACATATGGTCACTTTGCATCATTCTCATTAATCTCATCTCCATCAGAAATCCATGGCTCAAGGCATCTGTTGCCGATCCCACTTTCAAAGCATTCGTTAGCGATCCCAGCGTTCTCTTGCGGATCCTACCCATATCGAATCAGTTGCTTCAATTCTTCACAACTATCTTAGAGTGAACCCGTGGGAACGCAAATCGTTGTTTGAGCTGCGTTGTGACATTGTTGCTTGCCCTCAGCTTGCTCAAAAGGGCCCTCTATCGGTATGCCCTGTCTACTCCGACGAACTTAACGATGTGTGCATGGTCCCAGTCGATCACGTCGCAGACCAGAGAAGAAGGTCTCAAGAGTACTGCGAAAAAGAAGAACAAGAAACTCTTATTGTGCCTCCTGCCGGTCATGTGGACATCTCGTCAATGATGAATGAACCACCCACCAAAAAAATTGGTCGGTGCCCGTATAGACCAAAACCAGCTGAAGAGAAAGCAGAATTCTCTCCCTTCACAGAGACAAGCGTTTCCATTGGCGACACTTTTTCCAAGTGCATGTCTATTGTGAGATCGGTCGGCTCGAACGTGACTCTTGATCACGGACTGAAATGGAAGGGATACTACTAAGCCTTTTTTCGAACATGGAATGATGTATATAAATTAATGAAACTTTTTTCTTATTGACCTAACATCCTATCCTTCTCTCTCATTTTTCCAACTTTCCTAAAAGCTGCAGCAGTCTTGTATCGAACAACTCGCACCTGATGGGCATTTCCAGCTGATAAAATGGATTTTTCATCACGTAGTGGCTGTAGAGGAGATATATATCATTAAAAACGTGTTGTAGTGTTGATATGCCCTTATTCAACGTGTCTGTCTCCGACCTGTTATCGTGTAAAATCATAGGCTGCGGAGAAGTAACAAGAACAATCTTCATGCCGGTGAAGGTTTGGTAGACAAACATTCTAAAGAGCTCTGTTTCAACACACTGTAATCCTGATGTATTCGTATGCAGTTCCGAACTGGACGGAGGACACTGGGCAGGTGTAATTTTTGAAGCGATCGCGTGTACCCCATGTAGTGTACCAGCAATCACAAGATGCGTATTGCTCGATACCTTGTTGAGATAATTGTGGAGATCATTCTGGTATATGAGTCCACCAGCCTTATTCAAAATATAGATGGAGTAGATGGTCATTTGACGCACATCCAAACACCATGGAATCTTTCCTATCGCAGGATCTGACTCAAGTGAGTTCTCTGCAAGTCCAAGACGCAAGGGTCAACAAAATATGGGGTAATACCGTTTCTTCGAACCCGGCAGCTAAAAATGTTCCAATCGATGTGGTTTTCCAAATCCTCGAAATCACCGATGTGACGCGATCCAAACTCTCAGTACTGGAAGATCTTGAGCAATTCGAGAACCCGGAAGACGGCTACGTCGATAGGCAGAACAAAAGTGCCAAGAAGAAGCTCACCGTTATCACGTCTGTAAATTTGGACGACAATCCTCCGCCACCAGCATTCTTGTCTTCCAGGAATGCCTTGTATAAGATGATATTGCAGGATCCATCAGGTAATATGATTTACGCTATAGAGAAGGAGCCTCTTGACTTTCTCAGCTCACAAAGCTCATTTGTGGTGCCAGTGTCTCTTGGCTCCAAGATTATAGTCAAAAGGAATTGTATCTTGCAACGCGAGGTGCTAATGCTCACTAACAAAGATGTTGAATTTTTGGGCGGCAAGGTTGATTTGTGGAATCATGGCTATGTTGCACGTACTGTGGCCAAGATAAAGCTTCAACTAGGTAAAGAGTAAGTTGTTGTCGAGTGAGATCATTGGAGCGTAGCGGAAATGATCGAACAACGATATAGATTGTATTCTTCACCGATAAGATTTTTTTTTTTCAATGCAAAGAATCTTGTGAAGAAAAAGATTACAGGTGTTGATTAAGCAGCATTGGAGGGCGACTTGGCTGGCGAATACCATGTATAGATTCGAGGTTCTGGATGGTTTATTTTGGGCTTTTCCTCCGAAACGAATGGTGAATGATTTGAAAGTGGTATATACCTTTTTGTGCCTCACCATCCTCTCAGTTTAGTTGGTAGATTCCAGTCATCCTCAGGACTGAGATTGCAAACATCTCTCATTTGAGAAGAACACCGCGATCCATCAAAGGGACACGAGCTCTCAATCCAGCAAGAGAGTCAAACCACATACGCTGTAGATTAATCACGCTAAAACTTGGGTGCAGAAACGATGGCATTGAATTACACACACATTGGCAAACTTAAAAAGCGCTTGAAAGACTGTCCCAAAGCCCACTCTCCTCTCTATAGTCATGATAAACAATACTCACCAGACAATATTTGTCAATAACGTGCTGCAGGAGCTCGAAACTCGGGCTCTTTGCAGGATAGAGAAGCTGCCATTCTCTCCAAATTTGGAAACTCTCCTCGTTCCAGGCCCTGAATGACTCTTCTTCGATTATTGTTGTTTGAATGATTTCACGATTAGGAAATGCGCCCCACGTGACGGCATTCGAGGAGTTCCTTCCAAGGTTAGTGTCAAAGGCTTTTGTCGAGTCTCCATAGTAGTAGGATATTTGAGAATTGCCTTCAATTGACGGTTTCAGCCGAGACAACCACTCCTTCTTACTGATGAAAAACTCAACAAACGCCTTTTGATAAACGTAACCCTTGGGTGGGCCCCATCCAAAGATTCTGTCAGAACTTTTCTCGCCGTCACAAGCCGGCTGTGAAGCGATTGTGAAATAGCCTTTTGAGTTGAGTTCCATCAACTCTTCCTGTATAATGGCGGTTTCAGCATTCAACCCGGAATCCGACCATGGAATGGCGTGTATTTTCTTCGACAGATAGTTGCAGAATATTTTGCCAATATCTTTGGTGGTTGATGGATATCCCCATAGTTCGTACGCTTTGTTGTTCGAAACTTTCAGTGTTGGACCATAACCATCTATTTCACCATAAGCAGGAGACCGAGAATCACTGAATCTTCCGTTGGGGAAATCATCCCACGTGGCGTCTTTCCCCAGGGTACCTTCACCGGCAGAGATGGAGATCAAAGCTTTTCTGGAACTGGGCATTCCCGCTTGTTTGGAGTCCTCAGTGAATGGTGCACTTGATCTATTGGTAACGGTATCAACAATCACTCTGTTTGTAGTTGAGGAAGCTCTACGATGGCCTTTGAGTCTTTCATGAGGTGGCTCTTCATCCTCGGAACTTATTGCGTTATCGAAATCCTCGTTCTCCAGAATGTTGGAGAGCAAAGGAGAGCGGTCAATGATTTGAGCAACAGACTTTTCCAGATTGAGAGTGTAAAAATGGAACCCACGGATTCCAGTTTTCGCATGAATCTCAGAGATCATCTCTGTAAGCAGCTGGACGCCAACTTCCTTAACTTTATCGTCATCGTGCTGAATCTCTTCGGGAAACCTGTCGAAGACAGAGGCAGGTATTTTCGCGTGTGAGAGTTTCGCAGCACGGGAAAAGAGTTGGAAAGAATTGATCGGAAGCATCCCAGGTATGATGGGAAGATCATTGGGGATATGAGGCGAGCTACGCACTAGGTTGACGTAGTTGACCAATTTCTCAACATCGAAAAACAACTGAGTTACAATGAAATCTGCGCCCGCTTTAACTTTTTCTTCTAAAAATGGCAAGTCTTTTTCAGGATTTTGATCAGACGTATCCGATCCATCAGCGTGGCCGTCTGGATATCCGGCCACTCCAATAGAGAACAAGTCGCCGTACTGCGAACGAATGTATTTGACGAGGTCAACAGCGTGCTCAAAGTGTGAGGACGATGGAACGTTTTGCTCTCTTGGTGGATCACCACGTAGGGCTAGAATGCACCTCACGTTGTTGTCTGCAGCCTTTTTCAGTGCATGGTCAATCACATGTTTGGGTGTGTTTGTACAAGTCAAATGAAGGCACGTGGGTAGTTCCAGATCTTTAGCGCAAGTTGTAGCAAGCTCCAAAGTCTTTTCAGCAGTTGTTCCACCAGCTCCCCATGTCACAGTCACAAACAACGGGTTAAGAGCTGACATTCTGCCCATTCTGGCCAGAAGGTTCCGCAGGCCAGTGTCGGTTTTCGGAGGGAAAAACTCTAGCGAAAAGTAAAACTGGTCGGGCTTTAGCTGTGCAATTCTCTCATGAATCTTCATTGATTGATGGTGTGGGGATGTGAGCAATATGTCAACTCTTTTTGTTGAGGATGAAGATAACAAAAACCCCAATGAGGTGTCCGCTCAGAGTAAAGGGAAAGATCACAAAGATCCCAATGAGATATCCGCTCAGAGTGAGGAGAAAGATCACGATCTGGAAATCCCACTAATCTCAAAAGAAGAGCAAGTCGATACAAGGATCAATCCTATTCCTGTCCATCTGTCTCTCCCACTCAAGTTCCAACAAGTCATCCTGCAGGACCTCATTCAAGAAGACGCTCTTTTGATTTTAGGGAAAGGACTAGGACTTGAACCCATTGTGGCAAACTTGATCCACGTACTCAGCGCTCCATCTGTTGTTGATCACACAGTCAAGAAGAGAAGCTTGGTGATTTTGCTCAATGCATTAGAAGATGAGAACGAAAAAATATCAGAAGAGCTAATGGAACTATCGTGGATTGACTCAATGGCTGGAGAAGGATCTGGAATCCCGTTCCATGTAGTCTCGGGTGAGACTCTTGTCGACAAAAGAAAAGCGCTGTATCAGAAAGGCGGAATCATATCTGTCAGTTCTCGGGTGTTTGTAGTTGACCTTTTGTCAGGCATCGTGCTTCCTGAACTGATTACAGGGTTAGTGGTCCTCCATGCTGAAAGAATTTCTGAAACATCTGCTGAGTCTTTCATTATTAGCCTTTACAGAAGCGAAAACAAGTGGGGGTTCCTGAAGGCGGCTAGCGATGAGCCTGAATCTTTCACATGGGGGTTTCGCCCTCTCTATACCAAACTGAAAGACTTGCAACTTCATCGAACGTTAATAAGACCGAGATTCTATGTAGACGTGGCAAAGTCTCTGAAACCTAAAAAGGGCAAAGAAACCACTAATGTGACTGAGATCAAAGTTGAACTGTCTGGTCAGATGAAACAGATCCAAATTGCAATTCTCGCATGTATTGAGGCATGTATATCCGAGCTCAAGCGTCACAATGCGGAAATCGCTACAGAGTACTGGTCAATGGATAACGTTCTAGACGAAAACTTTGTCACACGCATACGACGTACACTCGATCCCGTTTGGCACAGGGTATCATGGACGACCAAGCAAGTTGCGTTCGATATCGCCACTTTGAAAGATCTTCTTCACTGTCTTCTGCTCTACGACTCTGTTCAGTTTTACGAAATAGTATCTCACATTTTCGAGATGAACAAGCCCAGCCCGACTAATTCACAGTTGTATTTCAACTCGTCCCCATGGCTGATGCTTGATGAGGCGACTACCATTCTAAACGCGTCCAGGAAGCGAGCCTTTGACAAAGCGTCCTCCTCGAGCAGCGGAGAAGAAAGTTGTATTCTTGAGGAACAGCCAAAGTGGGAACAAGTGGCGATCCTACTGGATGACATTGTATTCGAGAGAAGCCACTCTACAGATGATGCGGCGGGTCCCGTTTTAATCATGTGCAACGATAACAAAACGTCTGCGAGGATCAGAGAGTACCTCGTGCAGATGAGAGTGACTAACGAAGATCACCAGGGCAATAAGACTTTCTCTGGTCGTAGAATGATGGTACAAAGAGCAAGGGATCATCTTGATTGGAAGCGCGATCTCGATAAAACCAAACAGGCTTTGGAGAATGATGCTCAAATTGATCAAACGGAAAACATACAAATGTCCAAAACCTTTACCAGAGATAAGGGGAATCTGGGAAAGAGACGAAGAACTCGCGGTGGTTCCTTTTTGGCATCCGTTGGTCGTTTACATGGCAAAACCAATGAAGCACCACTGGAAGTGGACGAAAATGACGTCAAGACTCTTGAAGCAGAACTCGATGACGAAATTGACGATGTCGAGGTTTTGAATCAAGGCGCCGCAGATCTCAATACGCAGGTGAGCGATTTGCAGCTCAAGTGTCTTCCGCGCAAGGACCAGATTATTGTGGAAAAGTATAACAATCGAACGGATGATTTGCTTCTTCACGAGCTCATGCCGTCCTACATCATCATGTATGAACCGAATCTTGCCTTTATCAGACGAGTCGAAGTGTTCAGCGCCATTCACAGGGAGTCCACGATAAAGACCTACCTGATGTATTACGGTGAATCGGTGGAGGAGCAGAAATACCTCAACGATATCAAAAAGGAAAAAGAAGCCTTCACCAAAATAATTAGAGAAAAAGGCTCGCTTGCGACACATTTCCAATCAGAGCATGAGAACGGTAAGTTTGCCATTGCAAAGAAAGACGTTGTCAACACCAGAATAGCTGGTGGATCCAAATTTCGCACCGAGAAAGATGAAATTAGGGTTGTGGTGGACATTAGAGAATTCCGTTCTTCTCTTCCCAACCTCTTACATCGCATCGGCATAAAAGTGCTACCTTGCATGATTACCGTAGGCGATTATATAGTGTCACCTCGCATATGCGTTGAAAGGAAAAGCGTTCCCGATCTGATTTCAAGTTTCAAATCTGGCAGATTGTACACCCAATGTGAGCAGATGCTCCGACACTATGAGATTGCCACACTATTGATTGAGTTTGATGAGAATAAGTCATTTTCGCTCGAACCTTTCTCTGACTCACGCCCTATGCGGTCCGGGGCAGTTGTGAAACCAGCCACATCCAAGTTTCTTCAACAGGACATTCAGTCCAAGCTGACCATGCTTCTTGTGGCTTTTCCCAAGTTGAGGTTACTGTGGTCTTCTTCTCCATACCAAACTGCTCAAATTTTTCTCGAGCTCAAGAAGAACCAGGAAGAGCCAGACCCACAACTGGCGGTGAGTGTGGGACTTGACCCCGCATTAGTGGAGAACGGCGACTCTCCGCATTTCAATGACAGTGCTATCGATCTCATACAGAGTATCCCCGGGATAAATGTTGTCAATTATCATCTGGTAATCCAGAAAGTTAAAAACATTCAGCAACTGTGCAACATGAGTGAGGAAAATCTGGCTAAAATTATAGGCAAAGATGCTGCAGCCAAAGCGAAAAGGTTTATTGAAAGAAATGTGCTTCAGTGATTAGTGTACATATAACAGACATAAAAGTCTAAATGCGAATAGTAGCCCGCCCTAAACGGCTTTGCCGAGCTGGTGTAGATTTTGGATCAACCTGACTGCTTGTTTGGAGATTCTCGGATCAATGTGGAAATTGGTGAGAATAATCAGCAAGGACTCATCGTGCGGGAACAACTTTGGAAGCGAGATGAGTTGTGATAAATCACCATTTGACTTGCCATTAAAGTCTAAGGCACCGGCAATAAGGTGATTCAAAATGCTCAAACTTCTTTCGGAGAGTAAAATCAAAGTGTGGCACAACGCTGCATCTCCACTCATTTTCAGCGATAGCATCGCTAGTAATATGCTCAGTTTCCATAAACTGAAGCCGATCGATTCTAGACTCGAGAGCCACTCCACACACAAGTTTTCATCCATCTCGTAGCAAAGCTGTTCGAGGATAACGTTCAAAGCGAGTAAGCTTTGGAAAGTGATGGGGAGTTTCTCGTCAAATAGATTCGAACCGGTGAGAAGTGACTTGAGGGGCAACGGCGAGAGTAGGAATCGAAACGATTTTTGCAATAGATGAGTCCGCTTATTACCGGCGCAATTGAGATCAAACAAATGACTGGTCTTTGAGTCGAAATCACTCATTGGAGCAGACGTGTCCAGATGTAGATTTCCCTTTAAAACTGCAATCATCAGCTGTTTATTTGGAACCTCCCTCACAATGAGTTTTGCAAAGATGTCGATTCCAAACTGCTGGTATTTGTGAATGTTCATCTCGAAATTTGGTATCTTGAGAAATGCAGCATCTTGCGATTCAGAATCTGTGACATCGCCCAGTGAAAGACACAACAAAACTGCAAGCAAAGCATCACGGGTATTTCTCAAATGCATCAAGTGGGAAATGTTGCTTAGAACGACCGCGCAATCCTTGATTAGAATGAGAATCTTGCGTTCGAACTTGAAAACTTGCGGCTTGGTTGCCAGAACGTAAAGTAGCTTGAAAATTAGCTTTTTGTGAAACTCGTTGGCTGCCAGAATAGTGGCGTTTTGAGGAGAAAACGAAAAGTTTCGTATAATCATGGAAATCATGTGTAGCTGCTCGATCAACATGACATGATGTTCCATGCTGGATTTGGTGTGTATGTCAGAAAACGGTTGCTCGAGCTCTTCTTTGAAGCTTCGCAAAAGGGCCATATACCCTGGAATTTCAAATCGATCAGGAAACGTATCTTGCGATTGTTGTTTAGTCTCCGTTGTAGCAGCAGGATTTATGCTTTCTGTATTCTCCACGAGGGGGTCCCCTGTGAAAGAGTCCACAGTGATTTCAATATCTTCTTGATGGCTGGTTACGTAGTTCTGGAAAACACGATCGATATCAGAAATTGCTGGTTCTTTCAAATCCTTCACCAGAATGCTTGTCTGTGGTTTCGACGAGCACAGCTCGTCAAGCACGATTTCTCCTCGTTGAGAGAGCTCATCGACTAGTTCTGGGCAATTTGTAAAGCTGAACTCGACATTTGTGTCTGCACTTACTGCTAAAAGGGTATTCAAAGCACTGTTGACTTCACCGGTGATTCCGCTAGCAATACTCAGCGTTAGCGCATGCACGTCAATGTTGCCGAGCTCGGGAACAAAGAGGAATACAGGTTTAGACGCGTCAATGTGCTCGCCCATGTTGTTGAGCGCATCAAGGTCGATTCCTGCGTAGCGGTCGAGCAGTTTTTCATGTGGAACATAGTTCTTGCACTTTGGAGATTGCGGTTCGATAACGGGTGAAGGTTGAGTGGCTGGAGGGGATTGTTGAGTAGCACGAGGAGTGACGCGTGGTGGAGCAGTAGCAGAAACCACCGGAGAGCTTTGAGATCCGTTCCGCGATATGGTAGTTGCCATAGGAGCCTGAGTACGTGGTGGGAACCCGGATGAATAAGGAACCGCAAACGGACGCGGACTTGGTCGTTGATCCATATTGGTTCTAGAAGGGGGAGAAGACGCAGAAGCTGCAACTTGAGGCGAGGGCTGGCTTGAATTTGAAGCTAGTTGCGCCTGAGCTTGTAAATTCATCTTCCGAGCATACAAGTCTCGTTGACCATCGGGGCTGGAAGCATATTGCTCAAAAAGAGCTAAACACTGCGCATACACAGACGAGAGCTGAGAACCGGCTGCATTTTCCAAACCAAACTTTTGAGCTACAAAACTCCACTGGTTATTACGAGAAACAGAGGCTGAACCTCCTAGTTTCGAAACGAGAATGTACAAGAAAAATAAGTGAATCCGCTTTCCTGCAACTACGGGATTTTGAGTAATTGGAGTTCCTCTTCTTCTCATGAAATCCTGCAAGCACCCGACAAACAGTTCCACCTGTGCGTTTGGGGGAGGATTTGGTTGTTTAGGAGGATTTTTGTTTGCTTGATAAGGAGACGCCTGTGGTGGTGGTTGATTGAAATATTGTCCAACAGCAGGAGAAGAAGCGGTTGAAGGAGCACTTACAGATTGTTGTCGTTGTCGTCTATACATTTCCTGTAGTTTTGCCGTCTGTTGAGCTGTTTGGACCGGAGCCCCTTGTTTTTGCTGCTGTTGTTGATGGTGGTATTGAAGCATTTGTTGTTGTAGCATTTCTTGCTGGATTCGTTTCAAGTTTCCCTGTTGTTGCATTTGCTGCTCCATCACTCTCCTTTGGTGAGCTTGTTGTTGTTGTTGTTCCATGACCCTCCGTTGATGCACTTGTTGTTTATCTAAATCAGGCGACCCCATCGCGTTGAACCGTTGTTGGAATTGAGCTGGTGACGATGCGGCTTGTCGAGGTTGGTTAATGGAGTTTGCGGCGGTAAATGTTTGCTGCATTATGCTTTGCGGGTCTGGCGTATTTACAAGATCATCAGATGGCTGGAGCATTCCACTTGGATTTGGCTTGACTCCACTCATTATATCATTCACCGGAGAGAACGCCTGACTCTGTGCAAATGAGCCTGATTGAGAGTCTCCACCAGGTGCTCCGTCCAAGTTCAAGTACGACATGCTGTCATTCTGAGGCGATTGTCGCTGGTCGTTGAACCAGTAGTTAGACATGTTGTTTAGTGGTGTAGGGGTGGGTGCTCTTAGGAAACCACCTTGCTGTTTTTATTGTTCTGCTTCAATGTTACAGGAAACTAATCCCTTTTAATTATTCTCGATCGAATTTCATGTCAGCAAACCGTTAAGTATAAAGCTTCTTTGATTCCTGTATTGGAGGAAGTGGACAAAGAGTATCCTAATTATTTCGTCTAACTGAACTCGATGTAAAGTACACCAATCCACGACTACCCTACGTTTTTAAATGAGATTGGCCATATTTCACATCCAAAGCTTACTGTGATTACCTCTGGTGGTGAAACCTTTCTGTATGATTTGCTCTTTCACCTCATTGAAAGCTGTCGATGGATTCCTTCATCTCCTTCAACTTTTCTCAGACAATTGAGGAAACCGGTTTTTCTTGTGCTCGTTATCTCCGTGAACTCACCTGGAACGGATGTACTTGATCTCGAGGAAGAGCTATAATGAGTGAAGATTTATGAACAGAGACTTGAAACTGTCCAACTCAACGGTATAGCTCCTTAAAAAGTGAAAGATTCGAACTCGAATACAGTTTTAAAGATTCACTACCACAAATTGAAAGAACTCGTGCATTACCAGGTCTGATCTTTTACTGCTTCTTGCAGCATTGGTATATGATATTGAAAAATAAAAAAAATGGTGCTTGGCGAGGCATATTCATGGACAAATGAATACCACTAAAAGGACATTCAAGGTGTACTAAGTGAGTTCATAGTCCTCATCTACATAGTCTTGGGTAAACCACAACTCGGTGTTGGAACTGGTACATAGTCAAAGACCGACCTCGAATAGCTTCAAGTCGAAGGACGATGATAGGTGAACTCGTCTTAGTTAATGCTGTGACATCGTTCAGAAAGGCTGTTAAGAGATGTCACGCTGCCCCGAGATACCCTAACTTTTCAATGACCAAACAGCCGCCTTTAGCTACAACCGAATCAGTCTCTCGAAAACAAACATTCTATTACACAATTAATCAAAGCGCGTTTTACCAATTCCAGAGCGCAGTTTTACCAAAATTTCCACCATTTTTTCTGGTGCAACTTTTTACTGAGCGACTTGTAATGCTCCATTTCACCCCAGCAGTCTCGACCATACTCACAACCAGCCATGTTGATGACAAAATCTCTGTCCGCCTCTTTGTAGAAGAACTGAGGGTCGTCCGCCTTGTCAGAGCAAGCTCCCGGCGGGAATGCATTGATTGCCCTCAAAGGAGCGAATCCAGTTCTCTCTCTAATCCACGATTGCGTATTGTACAAAGATTCCAGCGCATCCTGTTCCCTATGCTCCCATTGCATGTGCATTTGCTCGTACATGGCAGGATCCCAGAGCAGATCTAAAAACATATCAGACCAATCACTTTTACGAATGAAAAAAGAACCCAAGTTGAATCCTCCGCAATCCTGAGCAATGATTAGATCCACGGGATTGGAATTAGTATCGACGTAGCTCAAATCTGTTGTCAATTGCAAAGGATTGAAATACTCTGGTGAGCGATAAACTTTTTTCTCAACCTGATCTAACAAATAGTCTTGTAGCTCAATCTGAGGCTCCATTATAAAAGTGTGCAGATCCAACCACCAGAACCACTCAGCATTGGGGTACTGTCTCATTGTTTGTTTTATGATGTCTGCCTTTTCCCACCCTTCACGCCATTCATGGCTATACCTTCTTCTAGTGGTCATATCTTTGATTGCAAGGCCGTAACCATGTCTATTGGCATACTGCCTTTTGTTGTTGATAGAGGATCTCTCAACAGACCATTCTTGGGCTCCTTTCCATCTCAAAACTCCACCTCCTTC
>JAJLWQ010000184.1:0-16614 GCA_030570875.1 Citeromyces matritensis
AGCCAGTTTCTCCGGAGCTGAACGTACATCGAATACATGGATATCAGGTCTAGGTTCCGTTTGGTAGAACTGTTGTATCAGATGTAGTCCTAAAAATCCAGATCCTCCAACAAGTAAAACACTCTGAACAGGTGATGACATGATCGTATAAACTTGAGTGCAATTTGAGAGATCTTGGTGAGCGACGAAGCGTAAGCTGAGAAGCTATAATTGTATTGTGATTTTAGAGAGTGCGTTGGGTATTGTATTGTTCTTTTTCATTAATCTTAAGTTTGAATAAGAACAGGCACAAATGGATCAAAGGGCAAAGGCACAAAGGCATATCGAACTCATGTCGACGAGGTCACAGGATCTCTTACTGCAGAGTGAAATTGACGGCAAGCTTCTCTTGGAGTCTTAGAAATGGCTCAACCAAGTCAATACAATGCAAATATGCAAAGTGTACGGTGATGTCCGGTTGCGACGAAAGGTATGGGCATAGCATCAACCATTTCTTTCCCGAGTATGGATGAAGCCATTAAAGTGACTCGTAATCACGAAACTCAGTCAGAATAAAGTGTTCACCCATTCAACTTCCAAGTTTTATTTTTCAATAGCGCAAACGAAGCCTCTTTTGCTTCAATGATCTCACATCTTGACAGACTAATTTCATCTGTTGAACGAATTGCACTCCTCTAATTTACAGAGTATACAGTCTTTAAGGTTTTCAGGAGGGCAAAAATCAGCTATAATGAGTTGACGTCACAGTTCAACAGTGTCTGTTTGTTCAGTGGTGACGACCAACTGTGGACGCCTCTCACGCTGTCTTTTCTTTTTCTCGTGAGCAATTTGACGTCTCCGTTCACTAGCAGTAGAAGCAGAAGGGTCAGGTGTAGGAGCAGTACTTGAAGGAGGTGTAAGATGCCTCGAGGAAAAAAAAAATACAAGAAAAGAAAAAGGACAGGCAAAAGGAGTAGAAAACGAAAGGGACAGGCAAAAGTAGTCACGAACTTTAGAATCGACAGCTGAAGCAAATGATTTTCCGTTTGGCAAGAATGAAAGGTCACCTTTACATAAAGTAGAGGTTACACCCTGACGTGCATCATCGAGTAGTCTATCGTTAGCGTGTTAGCATGCAGCTATCGAGAAAGTATGAATGATTTCGTGATGAAGTGACACGGCGTGAATCATAGGATGACTAAAAAGAATGAAGTAACAAGGAGAAATGTTGTGAGAGATCTATTCAAGGACCTAAGGTGTTTGGATGGAGACACAATTTGCGTGACAACTATATCCTTACATATGCTTTTTGAATGAACTATAGCTTGTCAGCTTACGGTTCGTCGCATTACAAGACACTGTTTATTCGTAATCACCGTCTCTCCATCTTCATTAGCTGACTGGCTTCACAAAGCATCACAATCATATGGAGGGAAATACAAATGTCTTGCAAAAAAGCTCCACTTTAGAGCTATCTATCTGAGATGGGTCGTACTCAATGTCTGACGCTGCAGGGGGAAACTGAAACTCGCCTTCTATTGTTCCGTTAATGTTAGCAGCTGGAGTTGATGTAACTGGCTTCTTAAATAAGTCTTTCACTTCATTTGAATCCACCGCTTTTTTTGGTGTTTCATTTTTGGGCATCCCTTTGGGTTTCACTATTTTCTCGCTGTCTTTCGGTTGTTCCTTCACCTTCTCTGGCATCACTTTTTTCACACGCTTTGTAGCTTTTTCCTCAATACTCTTTAAATCGTGCTCCTCTTGCACATTCGTATCACTATCCAAAACTGAAAGAAGAGCAGTTGCAGCTTTACCCATCTTTTTCCTTGCAGCTGGTTTAGCCACTTTGGGTTTCTCCACTTCAAAAGGAGTCTCCGATAGTTTAGGCTTCTCCAAGGCTCTTTTCTCTTTAAAGCTATCTAAAGGAGACGAAAGCCTCACTCTATAAGGAGAGGGGAGACTTGAAAATTCAACAACTTTCCTCCTGGTTGCAAAAATAGGCCGATGAGATAGACTCTCTGTTCGGGGATGGTATTGTTGTAGCGGAACATCCTGTACAGACTTGATTTCTTGCTTTGTTGGGTCATCCTTCTCTAACTCTTTTTCATCTTCGAATACTTCCATCTCTTTTCCCTCTGCGCCACTTTTGGACTTTTGAATCAGCGAAATGATCCCTTCAACCTCAATCGCAGAAAGAGGCTCGTGCTGCTTGTTTTTGAAAAACTCAGCAAGCGTGTCAAAGTACGGCTTCGGAGATTCGACTCCTTCAACCGTTCCGGCAGGCGTGCTAAACACAGAGGGCCATCCTCCCGGCGCAGACTGTTTTATTTGTTTGAATGGAGTGTTTAAATTTACTGTCACATTTGACTGGGAGGGAGAAGCGTCTTCCGACTTTCCACTCCACGAGAATATCCTCTTTACCTTTGATAGAACCCCTGACTGAGGCCTGTCGTATGGTTTTCTTCGTTCTATTCCAGTGTAAGCTTTGGCCATTTTTGTGTGAAAAATTATATATATATATTTGAGTCGAGGTCGTCTAATTGATGACATTCGGAGAAACAAGACTCGGAACCTTCTCCTTCCTTTGAAGTGGATAAATCTTGCGGGAAGACAGAGAACTCTTGTTTTTACTTCTGCAATAATGCACTTGCAACAACCGCATCCACATAAATCGTATTTCTTTAGTGATTAAGACTCCTATCTGATAGTGAAAATAATGGCTAACATTGAGATACCCAGTAAGATGTAGTCGATGAGATTCATCAGTTTTTTTATGAACCACTTTTTTTTTTTTTGGTCCGGCTATGAAGTTTCCTTTCTATCCTGACTCTTTTTTGACAACTGCAAATCAAGCGGAACTAATTTTCTTTACAGAACTCGGTCTGATAAAAAGATAACTCTGCTCGAAAAGTATTCTCATTGGAACAGTGAAAAATTCCAATTAGGACGAACGACTTAAACATACCTCTGTATCTACCTGATTTTGTTATCAATGCCTCATAAAAGAGCCAAAAGTCACTTTCTGCATTAATGACATGAAATAGGAGAGGGTATAAAAAAAGAGCAAAAGGTTTCAAACGCTGCCGTTCATTGACAAAAGCGATCTGCTCAATTTTCAAGTCTCCTCACTACTGAGCTCTCTGAACATCAACAGTGAGAGACCAAAAAATACTACCGGTTCATTTTACTAAAATTCCGAAACATCATGCTTCCAGTATCCCCTACGCTTGCCTAGATTAACAAAACGATATTCTAATATTATTGACTGCTCCTAACAGCTTCAGTTTCACTGACCATCTACAAATTTCCATTGAGAACACTCAAATGTGGCATAGCACTTGAACTCATTGCTCAGACCGTTTTTATGTTCAGGCTCAAAAGTAGTTATCTTTGCATCTGGATAAACTTTTGAAAGCAGCTGTGACATTCTCTCTCCCGTGCAAGACATAAGTCTATATTTCAGGACCCCATTTTCCGTTTTTGCGGTTTTATCGCCCGAAAGCAAGGCCCTTGCTGTAAGAGAGCATTTAAGTTGACAATCTGTCTCTAGAAAAGGCGGGTCGATAAGGATCCGATGGCATTTGCCTTTTAAGTGTGGTGGAATTTGAAGGGGTTGTGTATAATCATAGAAGCTAAAGAATTGATCCCCAGCCAGCAGTTTGAATCTGGTATCATACTCCAATAAGTAGATTTGGTCAGTGGGCAAATTGCTCTTCTGCTTAATTTTTGCATAAACGGAAGGAGCACTCACAACAACAATAATGGTACTTTCATCCGCTCCGTCAAGCAGCTCGTTGGCCAAAATTTCAGCAGTCTCATCAGCGTACCAGAACTGCGACAACTGCCAGTCTTCCTGGAAAGTATCGATATCAAAAGCCTTTTGAGCTTGCATATCATCAAACTGACCTTCAGCCGCCTTGAACAAGGTGTTCAGCTGTTCGCTTCTTTGCAGTTCTTCGTCTTTAAACTCCTGCAACGCCACAAGTGCTTCTGTTGAAAGGCTTCTTGAATGTTAGGGCACATAGGTAGGCATACATACAACGGCTCTTCGTCCATGTGTACAACTTAGGGGGACCAAAAAAAAAAAAAAAAAAGGTGCATAACAAGAAAAAGAAAAGATGTTGAGAAAAAGAAATGGACGAATCCGGATTCGAACCGGAGACCTCTCCCATGCTAAGGGAGCGCGCTACCAACTACGCCATACGCCCTTGATGGAAACGGAGACGAAAAGGTGATATATGACGCAAAAAGCAGAAGTCCATCTTTCCCGTTAAATGTGACTGAACTCCTTCACATAAGAATTTAGTATTGTTTTTATCACACATTATGGTTCTGGTCTCAAGGTCTCTCCAACGAGTGGCTCAGGTGAGCAAAGTCTAACAACTGGGACTCGAGGCTCAATGCAGAGAATTGAGAACAGATGTCGTTTCAATTGTTCGGAGCCTCACACAACCTTCCGAGCTTGAATCTCACAAAAGACTGACTGAGGTCAATATTAGATAGCTGCTACCTGACTAATAGCCTTATTACGTATGAGCCAGGTTCTTGTCATCTGTCTGAAACCATGGAACAATAAGAAGACACTATTTCCGGCATGGTATCAGAGCGAGTCAATTTGAGTCACGAAAATAAATATTAATGCAAAAACTATTTAGGCTTATTGTAGGTGGGTTGAACTTCATAGGCGTTAGGACTTGAAGGCCGTTTCTGAGTGCCCTTAGATGGCTCGTCATCATCTGTATCACTATCACTATCACTCTCCGAAGAAGGACACGAATGAGGGTGGTCTTCCTCCTCGTCAAAGTTTCGCTGTGGATGGAATATACAGCATATTTTACTCTTCTTCTTATTCATGTTTTCATTGTCAACGGTCCCTTGCTCCCATCTTACGCGGGGCCTTGAATTATCCGGGGCCACGAGATGTAGCTCTCCTTGTGTAGTGGGTTCGGGGGTGGTTTCGACCAAAGTCCTTGATCCAGTTTGTGGTTGATTATTGCCTGACATTCTTCAGCATCTCATTTCGAGCGTGTAAATCTCAGAACAAGGCCTCAGAGAAGGCAGGTTCTAGAATTGGGCCAGCACACGACCTTGGCAACAAGAGGTATTCTACAGCAGAACGTAAAAAGAATGTCTAACTATACTTTCAAATGGTGAGTTACTCTTGTCGAAAGATTTTCTTTTCGAGACTAACAAATAAGGCCAGCAGGGCCCAGTGAGGTTATTGTCACTGGTACGTTTGACGACTGGACCAAGTCTCTCCCATTGGTGAAGCAGCCGGACGGGAGTTTCTCTCTCACTGTTCCGTTTGGAGCATTAGACAAGATATACTACAAGTTTGTTGTTGACGGCGTTTGGGTTGTATCTGAAGATGCGGGTAAAGAGACTGACGAAACGGGCAACGAGAACAATGTTATTTTGCCTTCGGATTTTACGTCTGCGTCTTCTGAGGGGTTGACCAAAATTCCCGAGGCTGGTGGATTGGCGTTTGCTTCTCAGGCAAGGACGACTGTTATGCCCTCTGAAGAGCTTAAACAGCAGTCTGTAGCTGGAGAGCCAGGAATTTTCGTACCTGAGAATGCCAGAGAAATTTCGGCTTTCAGTGAGTACTCTAATGTGGACCCAAAGAGTTTGAATGAGCCAAAATCGGACAAGCCCGAACAAGTGAATGGGGGCAATGCAGTTTCCGGTATAGTTATTCCCGAGAACCCTGAGCAAATCAAAGCTTTTAATGAGGTTTCCACTGTTGATCCAAAGTCTTTAAATGAGGACAAACCGATTTCTACTTCCGGGCCAAGGTCGTCTGGTAAGCAAAAGAAAAAGGTGAAACGGGTCAAGAAGAAGAGCAAGAAGGGCGGTGTGGCTAACAAACAGAGCTCTCCTACTCCTGAGCCTCCTTCTGCAGAGTCTGAGTTTACAGAGGTTGAAGCTACTGAAGCAAGTGACGACGAGAAAAAGACATTGACCGGGGGTGTTGTTGAGCCTCCCATCTTGTCAGAAAATTCCGACTTGTATGAGAAATCTGCCAAGCCAGAACCAATTGAGGCAGATGAGGCCAAACCGGCTATTATTGCGCCTATTGTGGCTGAGCAGTCGGATGAGCCTGTTCAATCAGAGGAACCTGTTCCAACTCAAGAGAAATCTATTGCTCCAGTTGTTATTGAGCCAGAGTCAGTTGAGCCAGTTGAGCCAGTTCAAGAAAAGTTGGATGAGCCAGTCGTCGTTGAGCCAATTGTATCTGAGACAAAGGTTCCTGTAGAGGAGGAGTCTAAGAAAATTGAGCCAGTTGAGCCAGTTCAACAGACACTAGATGAGCCAGTTGTTATTGAGCCGATTGCATCCGAGACAAAGTTGCCTGTAGAGGAAGAGTCTGAGAAGATCGAGCCAGTTGACTCTGCCAAACCAATTGAACACGATTTCGAAGAGAAATCACCAGTTAGAACTCTGGATCCTGCTGCTGCTGGTTTACAGTCAGCAGAATCAAGTGAAGAGATTTTAGAAGTTGAGGAGATCACCCCAGGTGAAGCGACAAACATGAAGGACGTTTACATGGTGGAGCAGGATCCCAACTCTCCCATGTCCACGGAGGAGGCTGCAAGGTCTGCTGCTCTGGCTGCTGCCAAGGACCGTGCTACCGGATCTGAGCAACCTGAAGTGGAAAGAGTCATTGAAGGGTCTGAGAAATCTTCAGAGAAACCTGCTGAACAAATCACCGAGGAGCCAAAGCAGAAAGTTCCAGAGAAGAAGGAGGAACCTAAGCAGAAAGTTCCAGAGAAGAAGGAGGAACCTAAGCAGGTAAAACCTCAGGAAGAGAAGAAGGAGAAGCCTAAAAAGAAGGGATTCTTTTCCAAGATTAAGAAGATTCTCAAGTGAATGGGTTGAATCTAGGATGCTATTGACTAAATTTGTAATTGTATGTTGAACTAATAAGATGTTTAAGAATTTGCCAACTGAGACACTCCTCTAATTTTTTATTCAGTTTTTAAGTTGACAACGGGAGGAAGGGAAAATATATTTTGTGCACAGCTTTAGATGCTGTGACGTGTGCGCAGGGGAAGCGGACTCCTGGCTGTGTCCAGATAGAAGTCCTTGAAGTGATTCAAAGATATCACACTGTTGCTTGCATAGTTCAGTATTCGGTAAAATTCACAACCTCACAGCCATCACGGCGTAACCACGTTGGGAGACAACAGATACGAGATACGACGTTGTGTTATATTGAGAAACTTTAAATGCCAGATACGCGGCTCGCAGGGTGTACGGATTTACGAATTTTTGACAAATAACAAAATATGCACGTCTCCTGCACCCGCATGCGCGAAGCCGTAAAAATGAAACTAGACTCTTCCGCGCCCTGTCAACAATCAACAAACAAAGCGGAAAACGCCTACACAATCTTTTAGCGGAACGCCACGCTTTCAAGGACGTCATAAACAGGACAAACGGAATAAAAATAGAAAAACCATCAAAAAAACAAAAAACAAAATATCTGCATCTCTAAAAATAACAACAACGCATGAAAGTCAAGTCACCTCTTGTGGTTCTGACGCTAATCGCATCATCACTCGCTACGCTCGACTACTGTTCCTCCGAGAACACAGGCTCGGGAGAAGCCAGCTTTAACACGTTTCAGTCCAACGGATTGTGTTCCAGCCAGTGCTCTGGCTATGCATTTGGAATCGTCCAGGGGAGCAATTGTTGGTGCTCCAATGTGATGCCTGGATCAACCACATCAACCGATGATTGCAGTGACAGTTGTCCGGGTTATCCTTCTGATGATTGTGGCAGTCAAAGTGAGGGATTGTATGGGTACATTCAACTGAGCAATCCGTCTGCGACTGCTGATTCTGAGACTAGTGCTACCTCTTCAAGCGATAGTTCCAGCAGTACAAGTAGTAGCAGTACAACTAGCTCTAGTTCTAGAACTTCTACTTCGAGCTCCACTTCAAGTTCAAGCACTTCAAGCTCTAGTACGTCGAGTTCTACTACTTCGACCAGTACTTCGAGTTCCACTACTTCTTCAAGCATCTCAAGCTCAACTTCATCAAGCACTTCAAGCTCAGCTTCTTCTAGCACCTCAAGCTCTAGCTCAACCCCCTCCAGTTCCACAATTAGCAGCACCAGCAGTTCTGTCACAAGTTCCAGTTCCAGCCCTACGAGTTCATCCAGTTCCAGCTCTGCTTCTTCATCCACATCAAACTCACAAACCACACAGTCATCACGACCAACTTCATCTCCATCAGATTCACCCACGCAGTCATCAGCTCAGACATCGACATATTCCACAGAATCATCAGCCCCCACTTCCACGGGCTCATCAAACTCCTTTTGGAGCTCTCCGGGAAAAGTGGCTGGAACATTTGTGGTGGTGGGAATTGTGGGTGTGGCTTCCATAGTGAGTATGATCGCATTGTGCCTCTGGAGAAGAAGAAAACACCACGACGCAGACAATCTTTCCTACTCATCCTCTCAAAAGCAAAACGCAGCATACGAGAAGGACCACAATCGTAACGCTCCCTCGGCCGGTGGAGAAACAATTATGCCAGTTGACCAGCGACTGGACCCGAACCAGATGTTTATGATGAACAACTCTCGAAATTCATTGGCAGATGAATTGGACTATAGTCGGAGGATACTAAAGGTGGCGAATCCTGATACGTGAGTGTACTGCATTGGTCAACCTGGCGTGGAGTTGAATTTGTACATTTCAACGGAGTTTCTACATAGCTTGATTCTCAAAGTGGTACGATGGAGAGAGGAGCCAAAAGGTAAACTTATGCTGTTGCATTGTATCTTGCTCTTGGAGTGATGCAATTACAACTTAATGAATTCCGTGTCTCTATCAAAACCTTCAAAGACATCCAAGTTTTCAACTACATACGTTATCTGTGTGTCTTAGCTTTTCACTTGAGTATGCGTGTCACTTCACTCAAAGCTGGTACTTGCCTTTTAAAAAAACACACTTCTCTATTCAATTATTTCTCGAAATTCAACACTCTGCTTTGTTTACATTATGATGCTGAGTATTTCTTGATGGCAGCGAGAACATGAACCTTAACTGCGAACAGATGTTCCTGAGAATACATTGCAAACTGCGCTTGGATTGAGTAAGGGTCGTCATTTGCAAGTCGCGATCTGATGTGCGTGCATAATTATCATGATGGCGACCTGGAACCCAAGTTTTGATAATACCGGCCTCCAAGTTGAATTGGTTAGAAAATGGTCACACAAGAACGACTCCTTTTAACTATGAAGAATGTCGTTTTTAATCCACCTTAGCCTCGTGTTCAGTAGCTCATACTTCAGCCTATCGATATCTTAAACTCGGCTTAAGCCCATTCAAAGCCTGCTGGAAATCTTCCGCCGTGACATCCACGTTATCATTCACAACCATGTGACATCCTCGAGATTGAACCTCTGAAAAGGTGTATTGACCTTCCCAATAAAGAATCAACTAGATCAACCAATTTGGACCGCATGAATGAGTGCTGATCACGTTGTAATCTTTGTGTGGACAAAAAGTATTATCGCTCAAAAGCAGCCAAAGTCTGCGTAATCAGTGGGAGAACACAAACAGTCACAGCTATTTTCACATCATCTGAGAGCATCGTTGAACTATAGTCAGGTTAGACAGTATATTGGATACCACCTACTCACCCTCATATGAAGACAGTGTAATAGGATACCAGAAAGCCCTCAATTCTATATACTGAAAAGACACTTGATGATTTGGCCACAAATTAATCCATAGACTTTTTTTGTTTCCTTCGTTAGCGTTAAAACCTCTCAAATTTTCGCTTACATGGACTTTGTGATATGTTTTTTTCCTTATCTTTTGCCTTCTTACAAGGCTTTGGGCCTTATGTGAACCATCTGTTTTCGACGGAAAGAGTAGGGTTCAAACGGTTTTTATGTCCTCCATTGTATTCACTTTGGAGACATCTGTAAAATTGCTAGTCATTCTCAATTGTGGCTTGTGTTGTGCAGATGTTGGCTATGATTTGGTACGTACTTTCCATTCGGACAACACGCATTGCGGCTTGGTTCTGGTATGGTGAGCTCTAGTTGAGCTGTAACCAACTCAAGTGAGTGGGTCGATTCCGGTAAGATATTTCGAGCAGGTCAATATATCGTTATCTGGATTTCGATATCGGAAGCGTTTCACGATCTACTCAGTATAGAGTGGCTGAGATGATCGAGGCGGTAAGTATGCAAAGGCTATGCAAAACCGTCATCAAAGAACAAAAAAGTCCTTCTTTCTTTGCTGAATAACATCAACAGGGAGATGATTCAAGACCTTTCGTGGGTGCAATACAGGCTAAAGCTACATATTCCGAAGCCCTCTACGATCAACGGCCGAGAAGCAACAAACATTCGCCGAGAAAAGTTTTGAAAAAGGACAAATGCACTGCCAATCAGTCAGCTAATGATAAGCCTACAAGTCTACTAAAAGCCGAACGCACCGTTTAAACCCTTGTATTCCAAATTACGTCACAAAGATAAGTTCATTCGGAATTGCGCGAGATGTGCATCATGCAGCCGACTATCTCCGCAGTTCAGCACTCATTCCCCGAAACACCTGGAAAACCTGTTCGGATGACGGCAAAAAGTCCGACAGCCATCGCACGAGAATTCCACTTCAAAAACAATTGCCTCTTGATACATATCTTTATCATCGGCTACTCCGCCCCGCACGTGTGCACGTGACTTTTTTTCTCGCATTTCTTGGCATGCCCATTCTTGGCAACAATATATATATAGAGCCACCCGCATAATCGCACTTGCACGGTAAATGTTTTCACAACAGAGTCCAACAATATCCAAAGTGCACCCGGTCACGTACCTGGGCACACCAAGCGGCACAAATGACAGCGCAAACAGAAGAGTATCCAACGCGGCTTCAAGCATCTCCAACGGTGGCTCTTCTAGACCTGACTCCGGTTCATGTACCTCTCCCACTTCCACAGGATCTCCAAACTCTGACTACAACGAAGGGTCGTTGGAAGACCCTCGCGTCAAGTTCCAGGGTCAGGAGTTTTATTTCCCAGGGGGTCAGCGCGTAAATGAAATGCTAGGAGTCCCCACCGAGGACTTTCTCCAACATACCCCAACCATGCCCTTTAACCATGGCTTCCCAGTGCAGCCTAAACCAAACTTGAAGAAGAAGTCTAGAAAATCCTCGGACGACCAAGTTAGTGGACCGCTGTTGTGTAAGTGGAAAGACTGCACTCTGATTTTCGATGACCCAAAGGTTCTGTACCAGCATCTGTCAGATGACCACGTTGGAAGAAAGTGCAACAAGAACCTTTCTCTCACGTGCCACTGGGACAACTGCGGGGTGTCATGTGTCAAGAGGGACCACATCACGTCTCATTTGCGTGTTCATGTCCCGCTCAAGCCTCACAAGTGTAATCTGTGTTCAAAGAGGTTCAAGAGGCCACAGGATCTCAAGAAACATGTCAAGACCCACGCTGATGACTCGTACGGCGTGGCTCCTCCTCCTGTTATGTCTCACGCATACCCGGACTCGTACCCTGTTAACCCATACAACTATATGCCACACCAGCGGGTGGACCGTCCGTCTGGGTTCGACGACTCGCGTAAACGTAAAGCTGAGACCGCGCTGCCTGCATTTCTCGGACCGTTTTACGATGATATCAAAAGATCAAAGATGCAGCCCTGCTACAATACAGAGATGGCTTCCAAGCTCAACAACGCCGATCATCTTTTGGGGTTCCCGCCTCACGACGACCACAGCCATCATATTGGCAGAAACCCTTTTGCTACGAACCAGGACCTTTTAGAGGCAAACACTTTCTTCAACCAGCTTTCTAACTCGCTCGACAGCTACAGGCCGCCTATGCCCAGCGTTCCGTTATACCCGAGCTTTAGCGGTTCTCACGGTGGGTACTACCCGCATGTGGGATCGAGAAACGACGGTCTAGACTTTAGCAGAAGGCTCAATGTCGGGTCACAGCAGAGGGCCACCAGAAGTTCGTGTGATGCTCAATCTGACGGATCATCCGAGAGTGAAGCTGATTCACACTCAGAAGATGAACTTGTCAAGGGTATGGCCTCTTTGTCCACTGAGGATCCACTCACTTCTCACAAGGAGCTGGTGAACCTGATTAGGGACTACCTGTCTACTTTGGTGAAGGAATCCACGGTGGCTTCCGCAAGGTGCGCTCCTTCTGCAACAGCGAAGAAACCGCTGTATCCAAAGATTTCTATTTGATTTTATGTCGGGTTGGCGTTTGTATTTATGATTTATGATTTGAGGTTATTTGAGTTGTAGATTTTGGGTGGTTATGCAGTCTTTCACACCGGACGGTAGCGCTATCCGTCGCTTTTCCCCTTGGAACCGTATCTGTATCAGCTACGTCGGTCTGGCGTTCTGTTCTAGAACATTGAAATACACATCAGCGCGGCATTAAACTTCTGGAACATCCTAATGATGGCCTTAAAATGGCTTTATTGTAAACCACTCAATCGCTATTTGTAGAATCCGCTGTAAGAGAATAAGGAATCTCTGTGCTGTGGCAAGGTTTCATCATTTCAATGGCACTGATGATTTGGCTATCGTAGACTTTGAAAACGACATGACAGTTTTCAAACGATGCCATATTCATACTGTATCAAGTGTGAAGCCTTACAGAATTACACTCCACATAAATTATTAAAAAGCGCAAAGAGAAATAAACTAACCACATAATAAATAGATTTTGCAATTCGAACTATAAATTATAATAAAACCATGAATAAAAGCGAGTGAATAGCACAATCTCTCGGGGTGTTATTGGCCTTGCCCTAGTTTAGTAATCAGTCGTCCTAAAAAGAAGCACGTCAAAGGGAACTTGAACTCGTTGGATGATTTGTAAGGTATTTCATAATCGTATTCTCAAGTCCTTCTATATCCTTTCTCTTGAGATCGTCAAGGTAATTGTAATAACCCTTGTCAGGCTTTTCAAACGAAGAGGAGCCAAAATCCAGAAGAAACACCTGATCTCCACGCTGAATCATGTTACGAGAATCGATGTCCCCATGCACAGCACCTAGATCATGCATAGCCTTCAATGCGTCTCTAGCTGACTGTTGAACTTCCTGTCTTGAGAAATCAGGTGGTGTTCCTTCGATGAATTCTATAATTAAAAATAAACCACCAAATTTTATGTCGTGGCCATTACTGTCTGTCAAGTGGCATATACCAGAGTGATACAACCGTGGGATGCACTTACCCCACAAGCTCTTGAGTCCTTCATACACAACAAACTCGCGAAAGAAGGTGTGTTTGATGAATTTCCTATAAGATGTTTCAGTGAACGTGAAGTTTCTGTGCACTTTTTTTCCACGGACAGGATCGAAAAACTTCAGGAGATAACGTGAAGCAGGTGAGTGATCGCCTGCATGTTCCCCAAAACCTGGGCATTGTACGATTCACCCTCTTGGATGATTCTGATGGGCTCCTCAAAAGGAATCATATCATAAAAGTTAACGGTTTTCACATCGGTTATACCATTTTTCTCGACAGTGACTTTGACCTTTTTCAAATTTTGGGGCCTCTTTCTATCGAGATACTTGAGAAAACCGTTGTAACTTTGCCGGTTTCTTACCTTAAGTTCCCTACTCGTTAATTGCAAGGCCGCACCCAGCTTAGAAAGAAGCACCCTGTATTCATCTCTGCGCAAAAGCATGTCCTCTCTTGCATTAAAGATATGTGCAGCAAGAACACATGCAAGTGTATTGACGGCTGCATCGTGCTTGACCCTGTACCATCTGACCTTGACAAACTTGAACATGCCTTTTTCGAAATCTACATTTGTACCGTGGGTGCAATTTTTCACATCTTCGATATCCTTCTCTTCCAACTCTAGCTTGAAGCAAAGTGTGCTCAGGAAATCGGTGAGAACACCATAAGGAGTTCCACTACAAATACAATGACTTACCGCCTGTGTAAACACATCGCTACAAGCTTCTGGGTCATCGAGATTAATGGAAGGGTATTTGACTTCGATGCAAACCAAGGGTTCTCCATTTTCCTTGACAGCAAAGTCAGGTATTGCTGTATATTTGGTTTTATCATTTTCATCGAACTGGTTGCTGTATTCATATGATGCAGTGTCCGTGCTGAAATGGAGATGTTCGCCCCATAAATGACGGTAGAGAACCATAATGGGATTCAATATGGCCTTAAAAGCTTTTTTGGTGGCATTTTCAGGCAGCCCTGTTTCTTTTGAACCAACGTGAAACGGTTCATCTAGAAAAGTAGCTTGCTTAAAAAAAAATCTGGATCTATCCTTTGTGCCTTTCACAAAATCGTTCATCTTATGATATGTCTCCTTAAGATCCATCTCCTCAGAATCGTCAGACATCACAACTCGATGGAACAGCTTACGAGCTGCAGTACCCTTGTTGGATGTCTTGTTGAGAATATACTGATAGTCGGTACCACTTTCGGTACCAGTTTCCGAAACTGGTTCCGCCTCACGCATTTGCAATTGTGTTCGCTTCCTGAGCCCGGAAGTATCAAGCCCCCTAGCAGGCAAAGAGAAAAAAATGTGCAAAGACAACCTGATGGTTTCCTCTCTATAAACTGGTCCAGAATAAAATTCGTGATCAACAAACGTGTCCAGGGGGGGTAAAACTTCGGTGTAATCTAGTGCGGGGAAGACAGGAGTCGGGTTCTCAGGTTCGGGAAATTTATCATCAATGAATTTAAACTTTACTCGCTTGGCATACCAATCGAAGCGCTTAAGAAGGTCTTCCATGATAGCCTGGTGTAAGGATCTCCTTTTTCTGTTCTGTATAGTTTAGGAAATTTACAAAAGGCGACACCTGGTTCTAGAATAAACAATGCTCAGCTTAGTATAACTGGAGTTCTGTTCCTCTGAATGTGTGATGAATATAAACATCATGAAATATATCCATGGAGTACTTACTGGTCGAAATTGAGTCTTTGGTTGAGATAATTGGACTGATTTATATAGTTCAATACAGCTCATTACACCATTATGTCCATTAAACCACCTATTTTCTCCTAAATATTGATCTAAACCGCCCAACTCTCGCTGCTGCAGTAACTCCTGCACCAGCAAACTGCTTTGCCTAAAGTCGGTGACATGAGCTCGATCTCCGGTCTGATCTGTTCTGGCAACTGGAACCATATGTAGATACAATACACCCCAACTGGATTTGCAACTGATCTTTTCAAGGGTTTGCTTATTCACCATCAGTAATGAGCAATTTGTTCTAAAAAAGATGGCCAAGGTTTACTGTAAATCACCCAAATATTCTCTAACTGCTCCCCAAAGAGAAGCATAGTTCAAAGGAGAAAAGTACACTCAATTTTAAAACTATATAATTCTGACCGTATGGCGTAGTGTTTATCGTTTTTTGCTATGACATTGGTCTGTGGGTTGTCAACGAACGTGTGCGAGTTTGGAGGATGGGAGTACGAAACGAGTGATCAATTTAGCTCATTAGGTTTTTTAGTTCTTTTATTTCTCGTTGACTTAGTGCGTCCATACATTCGTCGCATTCAGATACTTTTATTAGTCTCTGTAATACTTAAATATGTATCATTCTCTCCCCAAGGTGGGTCTCTCGTTGTCAAACGAATCAAAAAGGGTAACTGTGCCTGAGAAGAGGCAGAGAAAACCACATACCCAACCACGTCCACTTATAGGCGACTGAACAATATATTGCATTAAGTTTCTCTCCCTTCTGATCTGATACCACCTTTTTATTTAATCTTATCTTTGATGCTCTCAGCGTGCTCACAGAAAGGTTCGTGATCTTGAGATTCAGGAGGTTTGCAGGGCCCGTTTCATGTCCTACGATACAATTTTTAGGGGCAACGTCCGTGTCCTTCGCATTGATTAAGCACTTGTCCTTTTCATTTTAGCGAAAAAGTATCGAAGATCTCAGGTACTTACTGCGTGCCAGGATGGATAGGTACCAAATATTATATGCAGGATACCTTAAACAGAAAAGACTGCTTAAAATGATGAGATGAGGGACCAGCCATGGCTGGGTCACCTTCATCATGGATCGGTCTCACTGGGGAGCTACTGCTATTCTCGTTAGTTGCCATTGTAGATGGGTGTAAAATAGGTATTATCTTCTATATAGAGAAATACCCAAGTTGTCCGGATTGAATTGGATATTACCACATTAAATTGGATAGCATATCATAGCGTAGCATTTCGAACTGAGAGGAATGTTTCCTCTTTATATACCGCCAGTAGTTTGCTGCCAATTCTCCCTTTTATGCATTATGCATAGTGCCTTGTCATATTGGCCAATCAGTGTTGTCTGTGTATCCAAACCGAGGGCGCGAACCCTCGGTATGGTGTCTTATGTAATAAGGACTGGGGCTTGATGATATTGGCCCGACAACTGATATCTGGCTAGATGACTAGGCAAGAACTTCACCCATGGGAGATTCGGGTTGTGAATACAACACCAGGCCTCATCGGCCAATGGAGCGACCGTTGTTTAGGTCTTTTGGTTTAACTCCTCACATATGACACAGTTTGGTCTATATGCGGTCTACTGCATGCGTATGCATCCGCATATGCAGTGGAGCATAATGTTTGGTCTTATGCCGAAGTGAGTGACTATGCTCAGATCACTACTTCT
>JAJLWQ010000185.1:0-16549 GCA_030570875.1 Citeromyces matritensis
CCTTCCTGGAAGTGAGAAATTTTGCCAACTGATCTTCCCCCTTTATGTTTCGGAGTAACTAGCTGGGGTTATATTATAACGCTGCTTCTTACGTAGTATGTGTCGTCATGTTTAATTACTTTATCGGTGAAGAATATATTGCTAAAGAAGAGCTTTAATGAGCTGAAGTTAGTCAGATTCATTCCTTAATATTTAAATGACTTGAAAGTCAATTGACATCTATAGTCTTGAACGTTGCGACTGTGGACAAATGGTTGAGTTATCATGAGCTTCTCTGGCTAAGATTTCCTGTTATCTGCGTTTACTCCACACAACGACAGCAACACGTTCCCCTCAATGAAGGCATAGATTAGCGGAAATCTTCTACAGTAATGATGCTACAAGCGAAATTCAAAACGTTTTAGCTCTACAGTGAGATTTTAGGATGTGATTAGCTTTATCTTGCAGCAAAGTTAATTTTGATCCCGGTGCAGCCGCATTTTTGTCAATTCAACCAGACTTTTCACATCATAAAGTCCGACTTGATGATCCATCCACATAACAGACAAAGGTGATCTACCGGAGCGAGGCAAAAAGTGAGTGCACAAAGAAATCCCGAGTCAGGCCGAAGTCACCAGGATTTATAAACCTGCATTAATCTCAAATCAACATTTTCAAAAAACCGTGCTCAACCATGGCATCAAACGAAGAAAGAGCAGGCAAAACCATTTTGGCTTCCAAAATAGCAAAAGGTTTCACGGAGGAGATCACGGCCGCCACTAGTAAGCTGGATCGTAAACCAAAACTGGTTGGCTTTCTGGCTAATGCTGATCCCGCAGCCAAGATGTACGCTGACTGGACAGGTAAAACTAGTGAGTCGCTTGGTTTCGAATATGAGCTCATCACCGTTGACAAAGAAAACCTAGAAGAAGAGATCTATAAAGCAAATAACGACTCTTCCATCGACGGTATAATGGTGTACTTTCCTGTTTTCAACAACAGACAGGACCAGTACCTTCAGCAGTGTGTCTCTGTACAGAAAGACGTTGAAGGGCTGAATTTCCTGTACATTTCGAATATGTACCACAACGTTAGATTCTTGGATGCTCCAGCCAATACCAAGAAATCCATTCTTCCATGTACGCCTTTGGCGATTGTCAAAGTGCTGGAGTACCTTGGAGTGTACAATTCGCTTCTGGCTTACGGCAATAAGCTGTATGGTAAGACTATAACTATTGTCAACAGGTCGGAGATTGTGGGTAGACCGCTTGCTGCTCTTCTTGCAAATGATGGTGCCACAGTCTACTCTGTGGACATAAATAATATTCAAAAGTTTGAAAGAGGCGACGGGTTGCATCTACGGAAGCATCGGGTGGTGGATGTGGATATTTCTCTAAAGGAGGCAGCTGCTCAGTCCGATGTCATTATTACGGGAGTTCCCTCTGCTGGTTACAAATTCCCGACAGAGTATGTAAAGGACGGGGCCGTGTGTGTCAACTTTTCGAGTGACAAGAACTTTGATGACGACGTGAAGCAAAAGGCTAGTTTGTATGTTCCCATGATTGGTAAAGTCACCATAGCCATGTTGTTGAGGAATTTGCTGAGGTTGAAGGAGGATAACAAGGCGTAAGACATCTCTGAGAGATGATCCTTCATCATTGGGAGTTGATTTGGTCTGTACATTCTTACTTGGCTTTTTGGTGTGTCACCCGAGGAACGGAATATCAAACAGCGAGGGCATTGTGGTCCCTTGAAGACAATGCTCATAGCTGTGTCTCATTTGTGCGATGGAGTATAGGTAGCTCGACATGTCAGTCGAATATGAATATTTTAGAATTTGTATAAAGTGCTTAAACTTTGAAGTATTAACGTCTGAACTATAACGGTCCACAGTTGATCACAGCAAGAATTGAAGTGCCTTCTCCGCTTTCCTCGGTCGGACTATAGGAAAATCAAACTAGACCATCCTAGCACTTGAAATCAGGCTCATCTTTTCGTCACCTGCAAGAACTAGGCTGAAAACAAGTCAACGGTCACAATAATTGAAATAATTTCACTGCATATGCTTACATACTTGTAACACTATACGGCTGCTATTCCATAGAAAATGTCACATAAGCTTTTTGGATGACGATGTTTGATGTAGGATTGAATTGTTTATAGAATGAATTCGATAATATATTATGAAAGAGTAGTTTTTGTAATATGGTCTGCCACTTCGATAATAAAAAGACCCCAATTGTCTCTACTAATGCCATTTCTGAAGCCAAATCAATTAATGTTTGCGAGCTACTGAATCCAATCCAGGCACTACAGAAAGCGTTTGTCACCAGTGCTTCACAGCCTTCAAAGTATCATCAAATGTTAAACTTGACAATGAGCTTTTGTCATTGAAATTGCGCTTTTCCGTGAATCACTGAAGCGGTTTCATCCAACTATTTTTATGTACTTTTATAGCATTTATAGAGTGATTTTGTCAAGCGAGCTCTATTGCCGGCAAATTTTGGGATCAGTCAATCACTTGATATACGAGCAAGTAAACATTACACTTTTGCGTTTGACAGGGCACTGTTAATATTCTGAGGATGACATGGTCATAGAAATCAAACGACAGACAGACATTGGATCAAATTTGCCTGTCGTCCATGAGGTGGCCACCCTTTGCATTGGGTCTTACTTTACAACAGCGTATAGGGAAAGATAACTACAAAGAAGGATTGTCTAGTGTGGTATTCCTCAAAGGAGAAACAAAGATATCCTGGCGGTTCTACGCACCTCATATAAAGACGTCCATGCTCAATAGCTCACTGATTTCAGTGATAGATCAAGAACCAGCAATGGGCTTTCTGCACTGAACATTGTTGCACGCAGTTTAAGCCGTACATTGAAGCGGAATGTTCTCAAATGAATGCTTTAAGACAAGAGGATAGTCCTTGTAAAAACCATGTTGAAGAGAACAATGTACGGTCGCTTCATTGTGTGACTGCACTTCCGATAAACGGCACAGGCGGTAGTATAAAGCAGTTGAATGAAGCATATGACAAGTATTGTTATATTCAGTGATTTTCTAGTTCTATGTACACACAAAATGCTTGAGTGGGTACACTTTTTGAATTCCACTCATTTTATAGCATATATAAAAATATCAGGTAGATAGCATGGCAGAAAATTGACAGAATCTTTGTGACACTTTGTTTGGCGTAGATTGCAACGACCCCCCACCCTACACCACCACGTATACGATAAGAAATGGGCAGGAAAAAGGGTTACCAGCAGCCTCTAATGGTGAGTGCGCCAATTTAACCCACTAACAACAGAAAGAGATGTCGCAGGTCAACTCGTTTGGGGAGTATGTATTCTCCACAGACGCTCCAACTCGAAAACCGAGTGGGATGCCATCATTTCTTCACTCTTTTGGTCGTCCGCATAGCACGAATAGTCTGGGACAAAGTGCTCTTTCGTCTGATAAAGTGATTGGTGCTTCGTATTCGCATTTTGATTTTTCGTCAAAGGGGAAAACCTCTGATTTTCGAAAATCAACTTCATCTCTTCGCAGAAACTCACAGTCTTCAGAAACAAAGTCTGTAGGCTCATCTTCAAGTGCTAAAAATTCGCCCCGGAAACCATGGAGGACAAATCTCGATAATGACGATGATTGGGACGATCAGATTCAGACAGTTTCACAAAAGACTGAAAGACTGGATCTGTCAGCTGCATCAAAGTCCCCGTATCCTCAGGTGGACTTGCCCGTTGTGGTGGATGCCATTTTGGAGGATCCCATTACGATAACGCGGTTTGCGAATAAAGCAGACGGCAGAATAGATAAGTATTGCATTGTTTTAAATTGTGCCACTGTGAATCTGGCAGATTTGAAAAAACTGGCATGGAACGGTGTTCCTGCTAAACTGAGAGCTCCCGTATGGCAGCTTTTACTTGGGTACCTGCCTACGAACAATTCAAGGCGGGCGGCAACTCTGGAAAGAAAACGAAGAGAGTATCGGGTTGGGATTGGAAAGGCTTTTGATTCGAAAACCACAAAAGACCAAGCTGTATGGCATCAGATTGGGCTGGATATTCCTCGAACTAACCCGCATCTCAAGCTTTATGGCAATACATGCGCCCAGAAGTCGTTGGAAAAGATCTTGTATCTGTGGGCAGTCAGACACCCAGCCAGTGGGTACGTTCAAGGGATCAATGACTTGTGTACGCCACTTTACCAAACGTTCTTAGGGTTTTATGTGGATTTGCCGATTGAAGAGGTTGATCCTTCAACTTTAAGCGAAAACATCATCACAGCGATAGAAGCAGACACTTTTTGGTGTCTCACAAAGATCCTCGATACTATTCAGGATAACTACATACATCAGCAGCCGGGCATAAGAAGACAAGTTAAAGAGCTAGAAAACCTCACCGCTAGAATAGACGAGCAGCTCAAAGAACACATCATACAAGAGGGGATAGACTTCATGCAGTTCTCCTTTAGATGGATGAACTGCTTGCTTATGCGAGAACTAAAGATGGATCTCATTGTAAGGATGTGGGACACGTACATCTCCGAGTTCCCAACCGGGTTCAGCGAGTTTCACGTGTACGTGTGTTGTGCTTTCTTGATGAAGTTCTCCGACGAGCTAAAAGAAATGGCGTTCCAGGATATCATCATGTACCTTCAGGATACGACAAAGACGCAGAACTGGCAGGTGAAAGATGTGGAGCTAATCTTGAGCGAAGCTTTCATATGGCAGACCCTTTACAAAGATGCAACTGCACACTTAAAATGACACACCGTTTTATTCCAAATACTCTATATTACATAATTTCCCATCCCCTTTAACTTCGGAAAGTCCTTTGTGGTGACTTGTCTAAACGTCATAAAGTCCCTGTGCTGGCTTTTCCGTTTCATAAATCATCACCGGCAGATTGGAGTCCTTTCTGCTGCGTCTCTTGATCATATCAAGTCTCTTGTACTTGGACAAGGACCCATCTGCTTCTGCGCAGGTCCAGCCTCGTCCCAGAACAAAGTTGATGGCGCAACGCTTCAGTCTCTTGAACACGTTGGAAATGAAGAAGCAGTAAATCAAGTACTCAGTAAACAGGATAAGCCCAGCAAGAGCAAACCCTCCAATTACAGCCATAGTCAAGTGTCTTGCAAGAGACTTGATAAACTTTGCATCGTCCAAGTGCCATGACGAACCTTCGGAAATGGTGAAAAAGGAATTTGAGTTACCTTTGTAATCTGCAGGCTGCAGTACTCTAACTTGGCCCGAGTCTGGAACCCCCCACCGTTTGTACTGCTTCCAAACAACGGAAACGAAAAGCGGGCCGGTACTGTACATAATGGTGAGGTACGGGATGAGCCAATTTCTGTCATACTTTTCCAAGCTCTCCATAACTTTCTGGAAAAATGGGTGTCTTGGAATGGATCCCATAACATCGTTAGAGACACCTGTTGGAGATGTTCTTCTGACAAAGGCTGGGAAACTCAACAACGGGTCAAGCTTTCTGGCACATCCGTCATCCAGATCGATGTAAATGCCACCAAAATGGTTCAAGATAAAGTAGCGAATTGAGTCAGCTCTCTCAATTGGATACTTGTAATTGTCAAAAGTGTCCAAGAACCACGGGTACTCTTCGGCAATAAAGTTTCTCGACATTTCGTCCGTCCACATGATGTACTCGTAGTCTGGGTGAAGATCGATACACCGTTGTTGACCCTCTCTCCAGATCTCTGGTATATCGTTAGTTTTATAAGTCTGGTGGATAATCTTGGGAATCAGCTGAGGCCCAGGGTGTTTTCCATCCAAGTCTCCTTCCAATAGCGCATTTTGGAAAGTGTCGTCCACTATCAGAGTGAGAAGGTCAAACGTCTGATAAAGCAGATAAAGTGCAATCGCCACGTGAACCCATATTATGCATTTAAGTTCCTTTCTCATTTTGTGATGCAAAAGAATGAAATTTCCAAAGTAAAGTGTTCTATAATGCAGATCCTTTCAAGGAAAAACGATGTGCTTTTGTTCAAGAGTCTCAAGTGGGCTGTGTGTACATATCAAAATTTTTTATGTAGTGGCTTAGACGCGTGGCGAGTTCTGCATATTCCGCAGAAGGTGCATAGATATTACTCTTTACGGTAGGTGTGCCGCAGGCAACGTGCATAGTTTACCCCTTTAGGCAGGTGGAACTACGCTTAGATAATGATGTCGCCATGGTGACCTCACAACGCGACCACAAATGTGACGTAAGCGTCATAACCTCGGCAACAAATGCGTGATCTCCGGGGAAGCTTTACAAGGATCACGCAACTTGATCAAACCCCGCATTCTCCCACCATACTTAATCTTGTTCTATTTATAGATTGGTGTTGAGGCCGCTGTGCATCTATAAGTCCTTGCTCCTTACATAATCGGAGTAAGAGTGTTCCCGTGGAGAGGGGTCCGTAAAAAGGGATCCGTGGAAATGAACCCTTGTCTTCATTTTTTCATGGCTGCTCAACAGAAAAGGACGCCGCGATCGCCGTCGAATAGAGTTTGGCTTTGCATACAGGCGTAAATACCTTATCTCGAAAGCGCGGGCATTAGATTGTGCTATAATAAGCAGTGTAGTTGCGTGTCCCATCAAGAGATTTCTATAGCAAATTGTAGGCCTATTGATTGTTGAGGGGGAGCAAGAATGATTTAGTGTCGGTTAAAAAAAGAAGGATTAATGTCATAGTTACATTTGAACCTTCACTATTTACCTATAACTTGCAATTTCTCTTTATTTGGTTGCGACAGAGTAAACATCTTTTGTTTTTTGACAAAAGCGTGAGGGTCTGCGAATGGGCAATATTCGAAGTGAGTAAAACCTCCCCTGTAAAGTGTTTCCTCATTTTAGTATAATCGACATGACTTGCATGAGATTCTGGATGCATACGGCCTTCGGCTACTTTGACGGTCACTCTTTTTAGTCGCTCCACCTGTGAGTTTATGCGGCCTACTGCATATCCTGCATAGTGCATCCCTTGGTGCAGTGTGTCGAAGGGCGATAGATGCTCGATTGCCCCCTTCATACATGTGGCTATATGTCTTTTGTGTGTAGTAATGGTTTGGATTTTCGTAATGGTGGGTCAGCAACTGACGATCTCAACGCATTATACTTGATATACTCTCTTCATCCCCTCTATCGTTCGCTGAAACAGTTGAAATTTACGATAAGATTCCTTTTTTCAATGTATCAAACATGAGAATCATCCAAGAGGGTCACTTGTAAATGCTCAGGTCTTGATGTAGTGCCTTCTACGTGAGAGAGCAGGTACCTATCGGAATTTTTTGATCTGCCGTAGCGTGAAGATCAGCCTTTTTTGCGCAGAAAAGTGATTTTCCTGTACAAAATACCAAGAACACTTTTCTTTAATGTTAGGAATACGTTTTGAGTTTTTTTTTCCACATTACACTGCGTAAAGATAATGAAAAAGCCCACAAATCATTCACACATTTTTTTCGGTGTCGTTTTCTTTATTATTAGAAGACTGCTGAGCCGAAGGTCTTACGGATTACGTTTGCCCTGCTGCTCTCTATGTAGACCTTATGATAAAACGCGGTAGCCTATTAGTTACCCTAACACCCTGATATGGGCGGATGCATCTTTTCTGTGTCTTTTACTCTTTGATGCATGGTGTTCACTCTCGTTTGTTACACAATCCAACCCAATAATTTCTTTATCTATATCTGGCTTTCCTGGAATTGTGGCCATTTTTTCAGGAAGAAGTAATGAGCTGAAACCCAATCTACTCAGTGAAAGAATTGTTCTACATCGAACGCATCAAAGAATCGACAGGATGCCAATCAAAGTTACCGCCTTTTTATTTACACAGTGAGATGCCAGCTGTGATCTGTTTCCTTGGATTGTAACAGCATCTCTTCCTCGCTTAACCATCAAATAACTTTCGGAGAACAATAGAATGCTTGGGCCTTAGCATCCAGAAAAAAAAAGGTCAGGATTCAACGCGACAAGTGGGACGTCAATTTATGTGTGAGCATCTCAAAGAGGGAAAAAATGTGACATATCAAGCATCTCAGATACTAAGATTCTATCTGTTGTCGATTTGACTTACAATTGTCAGCTCTCAGACCTTAGAACAAGATCCAATAAGTCTCCTCAGATGCAAGTCTGAAACCATCCTTCAGTTATCGGTCCCCCTATCAATTTTAAATGCTTGTCAAAAGGGACACACTGAGCATAGCACTGGAAACTTAATGCATAGCTCAGACAATTTTTTTTGAAAGTATGTCTTATGAAATCATATTGTGGAAAGAATGCCTTCGATACGGATAGAAAGTCCTGCAAAGTCCTGCCTTGTCAAGATATGACATCTTTCTTTTCTCTACGTAACATAAAATTTCAGCTCTTTCCTTTCTCTACATAGCATGTAATTCAGATTAATCTGAAATTTGCGAAAACACCAATATTTCTACTTTCACCATAGACACAACTTTTCACTAAATTGAGTGCATTAAAAATATTTCACCATATTAGGCTCTTCACTTTCGGCAAAGGGTCGACTCAAACTCAAATCAAAAGCACCACGGCCCCTTTTAGGACCTGGAAATCATCCAACCCTTCATAGACAGTCAATTCTATCCATGTTCCATCTCAAAACGGTGTGTCATCCTACGCTAGATTCCGCACGGCCGCTTGTGGAAATCACTTCGGTGCAGAATGGCACAAAGCATCTCATTGGGAACGTTTCTGAAGGCGTTCAGCGAATTCTTTCAGAACGAAAGATAAAATTCTCCAAAGTTGAAAATATTTTCCTTACTGGGAAACTAGACTGGAGCAGTATAGGAGGACTTCCAGGTTTACTGCTCACAATCAGCGATCAGGGCAGGAAAGAGCTTAATCTTATTTATGGCAACTTCAACTTGCTCGGCTACGTCATAGCGACGTGGAGACACTTTATTTTCCGATTTGGAATGAAATTCAACCTCCATGAAGTGTGCGACGAAGAGGAATACCAAAGTGATCATTTTATCGTCAAGCCAGTCACAGTCAGCTTGCAACAAGAAAAAAAATGTATGACGGACGATGTGTATCAGCAGATCAAAAATATAGTAAACTACGTATTTGCACCCTCTCAAGATACACCGCAGGACCAGACTTTTTTCAAGAAGGGGCTTCCACAACCAAAAGCATTGCAATCCAGTGTCAGCTATGTTTTGAAGTTTCACGAGATACGAGGCAAGTTTCTTGCTCGTAAAGCTATGGAACTAGGAGTTCCCAAGGGTCCGCTTTTTGCAAAGCTCACCAAGGGGGAGGATGTCCAACTACCCGATGGAACATTTGTCACGCCATCTCAGGTTATGGAACCTTCCAGGCAGATGAAAAGAATTCTATTCATCGATATACCCAGCAGTGCGTTTCTCGCTGAAAATCTCTCCAAAGACTGGCAGGACATTCGTTTCAAGAATCAAATAGGTGAAAGTGAACCTGTAGGACTAGTGTATCATTTTCTTGGAGATGACATTGCTGATCCGTTTGAGAATCAGGACTATATTCGTTTCATCAATAGTTTTGGAGACGATTGTGATCACTTGATCTCTCATCCAAAGTACTCGCCCAATCTGCTCAACTTTCACAAATCTGCCAAAGTGTTATTGAAGCTTAAGAGCTTGCACAGTGAGTTTTTCATGCTGCCCCATTATGATATTGACTGTAAGCGGGTTCCTGTGGAGTTTCCTCGTGTGAGAAGGCTACAGGCTAACCAGTCTCTTTTCATCTCACCAGACAAATGCGTCTACACATCAGCAGATTCTGAGCTTATTCAGCCGGACCAGTACTGGGACTCTTTGTATGAGAGTAGCGTACAGCCGCTTCAGCTTCCGAATGGAAAGACGTCTTTGAGAGCAAATGACTCTACCTCTCTTAAGGACTCTATAGAAATCGTCACACTAGGAACAGGAAGTTCCTTACCTTCAAAGTACAGAAACGTGATTTCGACCTTGGTGAGGATTCCCCAGTCTAGCCACAAGACTCGCTCAGTCATATTCGATGGAGGCGAGAGCACGCTGTACGTTCTCAAAAGAATGTATGGGGCTCAGTACAAAACAATCTTGGGTCAAGTGGAGATGATATACCTCAGCCATCTCCATGCCGACCACCACTTGGGAATCATCAGCTTGATAAAAGAGTGGTGTACTTTGGAGAACAGACCCACTAGGCTGCATTTGGTGGTTCCTTGGAAATTCGACAAGTTCATCAAAGAGTGGTGCGCTTTCGAAAGCGACATTGACCTTTCCGCTATCAACTATATCAACTGCGAAACCATCAAAGACAATGCTCAGCCACTCAAAGATATGAGCATCTCAAACATGCAGACGTGTAAAGCGATTCACTGCTCTTTTGCATACTGTGTTTCGATGGTTTTCGACTTGGAAGACAACTCCACTTTCAAGGTTTCTTATTCAGGCGATACTCGTCCTAGTATTCAGTTTGCATCGATGGGTCAAGACTCTGATCTTTTAATTCATGAGGCCACCTTGGAAGATTTCCTCTACGAGGATGCTGTGAGCAAGAAGCACTCAACCATCTCGGAGGCGGTATACATGGGCAAGTTGATGAGATGCAAGAAACTTGCGCTGACGCATTTCTCTCAGAGGTATCCGAAACTTCCTGACCTGAAGGCATCCGAGGGAGTCAACCGGTACATAAGTGAGGGCAACGCGAATGGTATTTTTGTAGAGAGCGAGATTTTCAGCCAAAAGTTGGAAAAAGATGAGCCCATGCAGGTGATATATGCCTTTGACCAAATGAAGATTAGACTGGCAGACTTTGACAAGCAGCTTCCTGTTTTTGAAGAAATGGAGACGGAAAAACTTGAAATGATGTTTGCAGACGAACAGAATGAAGAGGATAACGGGGAATCGTTGGCGAGGGAGAAGGAGAAGAGAAACCTTCAGCTCGCTAGAAGGCAAGAAAAGCTGAAAAGTGAGAGACAGTCAAAGAGAAAAAAGTCTTAGACATAGCATATGTATATTTTTTTGAGTTGGAATCATCTGGCAATACAAATCCTACGGTGGTGCATTATTTCAGGTTTGACCTTCGAAATCATGGCCAAGCCTAAAGTGTTCAAAAAGTATTGGAGGAGGCTCAATCACGTTTGCATATACAACCCTCCAATCTGTCCAGAATAGACCTGATGTGGAGAATCTGTGCGCTGGGATACCTCTGAAGCATAGAGCCTTGACTCGGCATTTCATTGCGACGAAACGTAAGCTGAGAAGCTACAGAGTAAAAAGCATATGTAAGGATGTATTAGTGACGCAAATTGTGTCCCGCATCCAAACACCTTGGCGCTTTGAAAAGAAGTGTAGTTTCGTTCCCAGTCTCACAACATTTCTCTTTGCTACTTCAATTCTCTTTGTGACTTCATTCTTGGTAGTCATCCTATGATCTCCGCCATGTCATTCTATCACGAAATCATCTATACTTTCTCGACAGCTGCATGCTATACACGCCAACGATAGCCTACTCGATAATAAACGTCAGGGTGTAATATCTACTTTGCATAACGGTAACCTTTTATTCTTGCGAAACGAAAAATGATTTAAATCAACTGTCGATACTAAACTTTGTAACCACTTTTGCCTGTCCCTTTCGTTTTCTACTACTTTTGCCTGTCCTTTTTCTTTTCTTATATTTTTTCAAGGCATTTTATGCTTGTTCCACCTCCTTGAAGTGCTGCTCCTACAGCTGATACTTCTGATTCTGCTGCTAGTGATCGGAAACGTCAACTCAATCGCGAGAGAATGACAGGACTGCATGAGAGAATCCTCTACTTCCTATAATCAAGTAACTTCTCACAATCCTCCCCTGCAAGTCGTTCTCTGCCTCACCAAGACGTCTGTTGTACCTCCCTTGACTCATACCCTTCTTCATTTTCCCACTCGTCCTCCTGTTCTTCGTCTTCCACCTCCAAATCTTTCTCCTCGTAAACTTCTTTTTCTCCTCATCAGTACTTCTCTCCCTATCAATTGTCAGCTCTGGATCATTCTTCTCAAAGTGTTGGAAAGAGACTCTACTGCCAGCCAATTGTAAACAAATCCATACTGATATGATTGTTTTTAAATCTAAAAGCTGTAGGAGGTGCACCCTTGAAAGAGGAGGGAACCATTCAGCCGTGGCGACAATGCTGATCCTGGCAAATTGACAGATGAGTTCAGAGGTTTGATAAAGGATTTGACATTCACACTTCTTGTTGCCCGTAGCTCTCCCTTCATAACAGATGGGTGACGAGAGGAGCTAAAGTATGTCATCAATTTTTCGCAACGAAATACCGTCTTAGGCTGCTCACCTTCCTAAAGTTCCCGAAGAAGTTGACGTTCTACTTGACAGGAAAGCTGATTTTCGAACTCCTGAAACCTTCAATGATCGCACGACGAGACGGACTTGCTTTTTCACCGATGACTTTGGTTTGTCGAGGAGTAAGATTATTCAAGCGAAGGAGGCGCTGTTTGAAAATAGAACTTGGAAGTTGGGTGAACGCTTCAGTGTTGACTGAGTTTTGTGATTATGGTTTTCTGTAATGTCTTCAGCCATACTCGGGAAAGAGATATTTGGTTGATGCTATGCCCATACCCTTCGTCGATCACCGTGTCAGCCATATTACATTCATCCCCATTTGAGATGGATCTACGTTATTGCGCTCGTTTCTAAGATGCTCCGGACGTCCCGAGTCGGTCCATTTTTATAATGATATGGGATTTGGCTCTGTTTGCCGGACATCCAAAGTGACGCCTTTCAACCCGTTCCTATTACTACTCTTTATTGCATCATTGATTTCAACTCAAGGATCACAAGGATATGGTCAAATCGCTTATGAGCTTGTAAATTTCATGTAGTTACAACCAGCACGCTAAGTTTTTGCATAATGCAGCTCGGATGTCTCGGGTCTCGACTCAATGCAACTCATCCTAACCTGAAAGTTGCGCAAGGTGAAATTGGCCAATATCCGCATTTGGAGGTTGCATTGGAGGTTTTCTTTACTGATAAACCTCGATCTGTTAATCCATCAAGATAGAAATGTCGAGAGGTGAACGACAAAGACTTTTACGCTGCTCTAGAATGATGCTGCCTTCTAGAACTATACCGCCTTCTAGATTAATCTGAGTAAGCTGGTGGAGTAGGCCAATGCGGTATGCTTACAAATTCAGCCACTCTATAGGCTCGATAAGCTTCTCCGTGCATGCCTATACTCTAGTTACTGCAAAGGACCCAGTGTTGCTCGCATACGGTGGCAGACCAACTTAGGAATCCGCCATAAACCTACTTAATCATCTCTGAAGCATGTACAAAAGATCATCTCTTCCGCTTCGCTTGAGAGACGCTAGAGATTGTAAAGTGAATGACTAGTATTAAATATATATGCCCAACTCCGTAGAAATCATGTCTTGTCTCGTCAATAAATTATGCAAGGTCCTCTAGCCTAGCTTTAACGCAGTAGGGACACATCATATGGGAGCATCGCTCGCAGTCGAATCGGAGGTAAACCGTTTCAATTTTATTTAGCAGTTTTGACTCGTCCTGGTCAAAAAGAAAGTCCAAATCTCCCTCCGACTGCCCACACTGGCAGCAGTACCACTGTATAATTTTGGTCATGTTGAGTGAGTTTCTCTCAGACATACTCAATTTGCTTACGGTTGAAGGTTGACGACCGTAATGATACGAGATTGGCTCGTCCAATTGACGCGGAATTTCGCTGGATGGATCGTTAAAGCTTTTAGTGATGTTATCTAGCTTTTCCCGTAGTGCAATTTTCTTCCTCTCTCTCATCTGTGAATATTCTCCCGTCCGGGAACAACTTGCCGATCTCATTGGAAAGGGCGGAGTGAAAAGAGACTCGTGTTCATCGAGCGTATGATCCGAAAAGTAGTTCAGGTCTTGTTTCCCAGCGTGCACTGGGTCTTCTTCTGATGTTGGCGTGGGCAAAAGAGCCAACTTGTTGTTGTGATCCTGGTGAGGCGGGGGGATTTGTAACTTTGGCAATTTATTAGGAAAGGCGTTTGCTAGCTTCAGATCCATAGAAAAACACTAAAGCAATAAATTTGTGTGGGGTGTAGCTTGCAAAATGGCAATCTTTATATATATGGCCCGCTTGAGAGGGCCTGGACCCTACCCGCGATTCTAGAATTGGGTTAAATGTGAATGAAGCATAAAAATCTGCACAAGGTGCATGAACGTGCATAATTTGTACCAAAAAGCGAAAATCCAGACTTACAGAGTAAACTTTAGCCTCTAAATGTATAGAACTCGCACAACTCATTCCCCTCACTAGTATACATGATCCACTTTTCCTGCTCCAACAACAGCACCCGCCTTTCTCAGCACAACTCTTCCAATCTTTGCATTCTCACTAAAAGTGACAATCGGAATCGTTGTATCAACCTGAATGTCAACCTGCCCAAACTGGTTGGATGCAAGGTGCTTGGCATTCTTCTTTGTAACCTTCTTTTTCTTGCCATCCCGCACCACTAACGACTGAACCTTGTGTATCTTGGCTATGCGCACAGGAATGGAAACGTTGTTTCTAAACATCACCAACGGCGACCCAACCAGCAGCGGCGTGTCCAGCTCAAACACCTTTAGCTCAAGCGAAAACAAGTCCGACATCTTCAGCGGCTTGTCAACCTTACTTATCAAATCGCCAATTCTCAGATTCTCCACGTTGGACACCTTTTTAAACTTGACATTAACAAACTCGTTCACAATGCCCAACTGCACCGGCGTTGTCAGCCCTTCATCCTTATCCATGTACAGCCCGTCTATGACCCCGGTCTCGTTTCCAGGCAAGAAGCAAACGGTCTCGCCCGGCTGACACGACCCGGAGTTTATACGGCCCTTGATCACACACTCATCCGTCTTTACAGACTGAAAGTTGTTCAACGTCATCACAAACGGCTGCACTTGGACATCCGGCTGTGAATTCACCTTTACGTGATGCAGCTGCAGGTTGAGATTCTCCAGCCTTTCCAAAAATGTACCACCTGTATACCAATTTGTTAAAGCCTGATTGCGGGATCTCTTTACAACGTTATCTCCGAGTAAACCCGATACGGGGACAAATTCGACGTTGGATTCTGAGAAAGTCAAGCCCTTCACCAGAAAAGTTGTCAGTTCGTCCCCAATCTCCCGATACCGCTTTTCTGACCAGTCATTGGTATCCATCTTATTGACAGCCACAATGAGTCTTTCGATGCCGAGACTTTTCGCAATGAGCAGCTGCTCCTTCGTCTGGCCTTCAGCGTAGCCCTTTTCGAACGAATTGATAGACGAGTCCACAATCAGCACAGCCACGTCTGCCTGCGTGACCCCGTTGATCATCTGCGGAATGAAATCCTGGTGGCCAGGCGAGTCGATGATGGTAAAGTCCGAGACATCGGTGGTTATGGAAGTCTGACAGATATCTGCAGTGACTCCTCTTTCGCGTTCGTCAGTGGTTTGGTCCATAATCCAGGCCAACGCAAAAGACGACTTTCCAATCTTTTCGCTCTCTCTTTGAAGTTTGACAAGAGTCTTGGAGTCTACAACGTTCAAGTCGTATAGAAACCTGCCTATGGTTGTTGACTTGCCTGAATCAACATGACCAATCACTACAAACGACAAACTTGGCTTGGAGATCTTGGCCGCATACTCTTTTTCAAAATCAATCTTTTTCTTTGGCTTTGTTGCCTTGGGCGTTGTTTCCTTTGGTTCTTCTATGGTCATTTTCGACACTTTTTCTCCCAAAGCATTGGACTGAGCCTCCAACACAACATCGTCGGGACTCGGCTTGGAGAAATTGCTCTGCACCTGGTTGGCAAGGTTGTTAGTTTTCTGACGCTTTAGTAGTGGATTCGCAACCAAGATTCCTGATTCCAATAAACGCTTATTGGGTTTTGAGTCAACCCGTCTATTTTGAGCAAAAAAAGTGGTGATCCTTTCTGATGGTTGACGGGAAAAATGCGTGAGCTGGATATCCACCAGTTTAATCTCTTGTGGTCTGAGTTCCTCCTTCTGTTTTACTTCTGGCTTTGATTCAATGGGCGATTTGGGTATCACAGGAACTGGCTTCACTTTTTTTTCCAATCTACTCAAAATATCCAAAGACTTCTCTCCCTGCCGATCTTGTATCATTTTATCCAGCCCGCTCTGTCTTTCAGCAGCTCTCTTTTTGGCCAATGCCGCCAGCTTCGAGGAGCCACCCACAAGTGTTGTTTTCGGTACCGGGATTTGAAATCGCAATCGTATGGAGGAATCGGCAATCGTTGGTATGCGAGAAAAAGTTTGATACATACCTTTTGGCTTGAAATTTGATTTGATTTCCTTGATGGAATCTTCCACGTTAAAGTAGTTGTACCAGAGCGCTTCTTTCAAGACTCGCTCAGTGATGGCGGAATTGTTGTACCCGTCAAATGCGCTCTGCAATAGCGGGAGCTTATCGTAGAGTTCGTCATAATCCTCATCGTTCAAGTTTTCTTCGTTGAACTCCTCAGAGTCATTTTGCTCGTAGTCTTCCAGGTCTTGTTGTTAGTGAATGGGTGAAATTCCACTCACCATCATCTTC
>JAJLWQ010000186.1:0-15334 GCA_030570875.1 Citeromyces matritensis
TAAGTAGCACACTGCTATCTTATGAGAGAGTCTGATCTGAGCATCTATCGGGACTCTCTAATGTTGCATAAGTCCATTGTATGATCTGCTCCACTGTATGAATGCAACGGATGCATAATGCAGTAGACCGCATAAACCTTAGGGCAATGCGAAGAGGGTTCTTGAAAGGTTACATACGACCGCCCTCAGAGGCCGAAGGGCCTGAGGTTGCTTTGTACAACCCAAACCTCCTGCGGGTGAATTTTGTGTCGAAGCACTGCTTCGAAAGACGATACATTAGGTATCTGATTGTTTGAGTAGAGATTATATCTCTATGGGGATCGCCCATCCGTAAGGATGGATAAGACCTAGACACTTGCTAATACTGCGAGGCGGACTAATATCCGTTACCAATAGGCGACGTACATGATTGTGGCGCTAAGCTAATAATCATTATGGCAATCCGTGCAGATCAGGCTCTGTTGAGCGCTGATCTTAGCACTTTGTTGAGAAAGGAGGAAATGGCAGCTGTTGGAACTAGGTAGGTATAAAAGGGAGCGCGATGCGCACCAAAGGATAATTGAGAAAATAGTCATCGATCAACATCTAGACCGAGGAAAAGGAACTAGAACAGGATTCATATATTTGATATAGTGAATAACGAAGTTTAACACCCGCTAAATGCCACCAAAAAGGAACCCTACAGTTAACAAAAGACGTGTTAGATCAGAAGACCAGTGGAGAAAGAAGCGTCCGTTTAGGTGTTCCACTTGCAACGAGTTGGGCCACAATCGTGTAACATGTAGGAAGCCTTTGTACCTGTAATGTATGCATCTTTCCATGCAAGATCATGCATAATTTCATGCATCTGTCATTTTTGATATTACGCCGCGAATCTTTACCATTTGATATTTTTCCCACCGCTTCTTATAGAACTTGTAAAGCGTTCAGCGGGTTGTTTATTCCTCTGTCCCTGCATAGATAGTGTTGAAGGGATTGAACAGTGCTTTCTTCAATTCGTTGGCCCCTACCGATGATTACGGCTCCATCGCATCTGAACAAATGCTTCGAGATTTTGTTGTTAACTTGAACAACAGTCATTGTGAAATTTTCATCTCAGATTTGAGCTTTCGAGAGGCACGGCTGTCTTAAATCAACTCTTGTCATTATTTCTATCATAAACCTATCATCTTTATGATTATTCTATCTTGCTCTCTCGGGTCGTTGTTATTAATATCAAAAGTCATCATTTGCTACTCGATCCATCGCTCGATCTCATAAAATCGAAAATGGATCTAGATCACTTTTGGACCGGACGATCTGACCTCTAGACGTTGATCCTTTCCAATCTGAATGACTCCACTTGCTGGGTAGTTCTAATCGGAACGATCAGAATCGAAAAAGGTACCCGGATCCTGATCTGACTACCCTCAATGATATTAAAGGTGAATGATGTCTTTGAAGGTCACCACCAAACGACCGTTGAAGTAGACAGATTTCTAAGTCCCTTGGTTTGTGTATCACCATACATCAAGCAGGTGACATCCCTGAAGCGCTTCACGTTCGATACACCTAAGTCTCTTTGTTATGGCATCTAACAATTATTTGTCAGGGCTCATCTGAGGATGCGGTCACTATGCTAAGTAGTATCAGATCGCAAGATCAAGGTCGTCTTGGGGGTCGTCATCTAGTTCGCGATCTTGGTGAATACTACAGCCAGCTCATTTGAGTAAAATGGCCCTATCAGCCTATATATCTGCCAGAAGGATACTGCTCAATGGGTGAAAACTAGGCATCATATAGAGAAATACCCAGGTTGTTGTATCTCTGAATCGGATATGATATCGATTGGATTCCATTGATTGGATATCAAACACAGAGGAATGTTGCCTCTTTGTATACCGTCAGTAGTTTGCTGCCAATTCTCCTTTCCATGGTGCCTTTACTGGTCAATCATTGTTGTCTCAACAGAAGGTGCGATCCCTCGGTATGACGTCTTGTGCAAGAACGTTATGTTGACCCGGCAATTGATATTAAGCTAGATGACTAGGAAAGAGCTTTACCCATAGAAGATTCGGGTTATTGAAACAACACCAGGACTCATCGGCCAATGGAGCGATTGTAAAGGTCTTTTTTTAACTCCTCACATATGACACTTTAGTCTATATGCCTGCATGCGTATGCATCCGCATGTGCAATGGAATAAAGTGTTTGATCTTATGGTAACTATGCCCAGATCACTACTTCTAGAAGGTGACTGCTGTCGTCATTTTCCTTCCTAGAGCTGTACATTGTAGTCAAGTAATCTTTCCTCCTCATGTTTCGGGGTACTAGCAGGGATTATTGTATAATGCTGTTTGTTATCATGTTCAATATTTATTCTATTGCTGACAAATAGCTATTTATTCCCCGCTTGTCGAGGATATCCTTAGAGGTGCTGTATCCAGACCGATGGCATCCATTCCCTAATATACAAATGTTATGTTGGAAATCTACTCAGCTCAATCCCCTTTCAAATGATGTTTGCAAAAGACCAAACTAGACAAGTGGGTTGTGGTATGAGTTGTGTGTGTCGTCACAGACAAACTACGAAATTGATACACCGCCTGTCGTCAGAACAAATCACAAAAAACTCAGTCGACAACACACTCTTATAGAACAACTTGACAATGCCGTCAGCAAAACCACAAAATTCATAACACTCCTATAGAACAACCTGACAATGCTTGTTAAACTGCTCCACAGCCACACCAATCTTTGTATACAAAAACTTGCGACCTTGAGCGTCGGGGATAGGAACGAAATTGCCCTCGTTCTTGGTCCCCTTGACAACAATCTTGATTCCAGTCTTTTCCAAGGAAATGGCCTGAATCCTGTCAAATTTCACGTCCCATTTGGCTGTCAAAGTCGGAATAGAGCACAGAATGATCCGCCTGAAACTGACAATGACACAAAGCTCTCCGCCCGGTAAGACGATGTGGGCAAGATACTCCTCTGAGAAAAACTGTCCGCCGTTGCAATTCTTCAACCAAAACTGACCCTGGGCTTCTCTCTCACTATACGACCGTATACACTTGTCGTGAGAGATGTGTCTAGGGAGTCTCACTTTATCGAGACCGGCAGAGTCGAAAACGGTTGTTGTGTTTCTGATTCCCTCGCTCACATTAGTGGCCATATCAAAGATCCCAATGGCTGTTTTCGTTGGAAGACCGATAATTCCCTTTCCCAACCCTTTGAAGAAGTCCTGAGGACCGCCTGTTCTGACAGCCTCTGCTGGGGCGTTGGCCACCCCGGTTATTCCCGAAGAGATACCATCGATAAAGGAGGTGGCACCCGATGCGAACCCATAAACTGCGTGGTTCGGTCTGTTTCTCTTTTGGTTGAGACGCCTCCTTTCCTGAAAGTCCTTGTCAAGAGTAGCCACCGTGAGACCCTTCGCCATGGATCCGGTAAACTTGGCGACCGAGTCGGAAATGCCAAATACGGATTTCTTCAAGAAACTCAGTCCGCCCTTGGCTATCCCAATTCCAAGCTCCTGCGGTCTATCGTTCATGATGAACCCCTGGTACGGCTCGTAAAAGATATCCATAAACCCGGACGAGATGTTGTTAAAGAGACCCACCGGGTCACCGAGAAAGTCTGCAGAGCCCAGGATCTTGTGCACCTGGTACAAGAACGCCTGTCCGTAGTGGGTCTGGATGGACTGGATGAGCATGGGGAGGGGAACATGGACGTTTTCAATGAGCAAAGCGTTCAACCGCACTGGAGCGTCGTTGATGTTTCCAATAGCCATGGTGAGAATGTTCAAAAAGAACATGAACGCGTTCTGAGCATCGGTGCGGTCCTCCGCGTTGATTCTCTCTGTTCTCATAAACGACAGATTCATCTGCATGGGCTGTAGATGCAACGCCTCAAAATAGACATGGTTATCGGTACCGTTTTGAAGCGGCTGCGGTATGTCGATGTTGTCGTCGCACAGTTTGGACGGCACGTGCTGGTTCCACGAGGCCCCGGGCACTTTTGAGAAATCCAAAAGCGCAAATAGGAAATCCTCGTCAATCTCGATCGACATCTCCTGCAGGAGGATTGTGGCGTACTTGATGAACAGTACCCCGTGGGAATCGTCCTTTACGCGTGAGACGGACGCGGAAAAGGCCGGGTGGTTGTTCATCTCTTTGGAGGAGTGCGGCAGAACAGTGGGATAGATCACAATAGGGAACACCGACTCATACAGCTGGTTGTCCACTTGGATCCACTTGAGCTTTACGCTCAGGTTCTGGTACACCTCCGACTCGTTGTATCGCAGTTCCAGTCCACGCAGCGTGATATAGCACAGCTCCTGCAGTCTGGTGTTGATGAGCGAGATGCCCATTCCCTCCAGACGAACCACAATCTTGGAGTAGTAGTTTTCGTCCTTTTCGATCGACTCAAACTGGTCCAGCTGCGTTGAAGTGGACGCGTTCACCGACCGCGACGATGTCTTTTTCAGCTGGTACAGACTGGTGGAAGGGTCGTAATTGGAAATGACCAAAGTCTGGGTGGGTCCGTCGGCCGCCACGTTGAGATCCACTATAGCGGGTGGGATTTGCTCGTTAGGAACAGCAGGCAGACGCATAGGACGCAGGTTGCCAATCTCGGAAATCTGGATATGCCTCTCTTTGCCGTGTGATCGGATAATCATCTCCTTGAGAACCCCAGCAGGATAGTCCCACGAGTACGGCATCACGCTCTTGGGAGGCACCTTGTAGTATATGGGCTTGAAGGTGGAGTTGTTGACACCCACGCCGTTCTCGTCAACGTTGGGGTTGCTTTGGTAGAACAGAAACTCTGTATCGGAGAAATTTCTAACTGAAAAGGGCCATCTGTTTTGAGCGGTGTCGATGCTGATGAAAAGAGTTGCGTTCTCAATGACAACATCGATTTTGGCCAGAAACTGCGTTCCGTCCAACTTCCACAGCTTGACAAACGTTTCGCCAATATCTTTGAAGTTGAAAGGAGAAGACCACTCTGCGTTTTCAAAACGTAATTGGAGTTGTTTCAAAGCACCTCTGCGCAGTCTGTAAAGCGGTTTAAGTTGTCCTGGATGGAGTGTTGTTGCATCCTCGGTTCCCGCTTCCATAAACTCCACACTCTGAGACAGCTTACTCACAAGGATAAACCGCGGAGCGACAGTAATCACCTTGCACAGCTTGTACTTTCCCTCGCCCTCCGTCACATGGACTCCCACGTTGCGTTCAACCGTTTTCATGGATGCCGGTACGCAAACGTCGTAGCTCTGCCCTATAGCGTCGAGCCCAATGGGACGAGAGTTCCCCGACTGGTCGCCCAGTCTGAGAGTGGCGCGACTGCTACGGTCGTTGTCTCGCTCAAACGAAAACATATCCGGAAGCATCTTGCGGGCCGCACTCACCGCATCCGGCTCGTTTTCCGGCATGCTAGACTTGAGCGTGTTGTTCTTCTCACACACGTAAAGATCCAGTCCGGTTCTATTCTGAATCACGTACGGAGAGTAGACCGAGATCTTGACTCCTGCACCTCGGTCCTGCGCTCTCGTATAGTGAATCTTGAGGAAAAGCCTCTGACCATCGTCGCGTCTAAGGAGGAGACGGGATTCCGGTTTGAACCCTCCTCCCGTTGCATTGATGATTGCAAACTCCGACTTGCCGTAGCCTGGACAGTTGGGAGAAACGCTCAAAAGCAAAAAGTGCTCCAGTCGAACAACATGCACCGGCGAAGAGGTTCCCTTTGCCAGATTCTGCTTCCACTCTTTCCGCGCAGTCTTGTCGTATATGCGGAACGACATGTCGAACGGCAGCAGATTCTCAATCTCCACCGGCGAAGATATCACTATGGACATGTGCGGATAGACGCGGGTCAGAGGCTCCTCTTTGTTGTACTCTGCGCTCACCTGGAAGTGGAAATTGGTTTTTTCATCTTCCGCGGACGGACATCTCAACGAAACAGACTGGTTCAAGAGATCTTGCCATTTCACAGAATTGGTGGACCATCCAAACGGTGTCGAAGTCACCGGCTTGATCACAATGCTATCCTGGTACACTCTATCAACAGGAAGAGAAAAAGTGCTTCCAGCTTCCACGGTAAGCGTTTCGTCTGGATTACTCTCTCCCACACGACAAAGTCCAACACAAAGCGGCGCGTGAGTCAGATTCTCCATAGTCACAGTGGACTTTAATACAACCTCCTTCACCTTGTCCTCCCTTAGCGTTACAGAACACAAAAGACGGTTGTGGTGGTTCGCCATTTTCGGGGATAGCATGAAAACAGACTCGCCCTCTCCCTTGAGGTATATTCTGGATATCTCCTCGTACGGAGAGTCCACCAGCTTAACTCCAATACACCCGCGCTCGCTGTCAACGTCCAAGCTTTCTCTGACCGTTCTCCAGTCTTCAAACTGCCACGGGATGGTCTGGCCGCTTTCCACTCTCTGCAAGTTCTGACGGCTTTCATCGTCGATCCACAGATCCAAGGCAAACCCCGTCTGGTTCTTGATGCAGTACGGAGAGTCCTCTCCGCGCGGTTTAAGCTCCACGTCCTCAGACAGAAGCGAAGCAACCTGCGAGAGAAGCGCTATAGAGTTGGAGCTCACGGTAACCTCTGCCAGTTTACGCGAAACTACATCCACCGATATGGATGAGTGTTTTTGGGCCATCCGCTCAGCGTGAACTGAAACGGGCCACGGCTCAATGAGCGGTTCCCATGAAGATGTGGCGTAGTTGAAAATGTTCACCCGCGACTGCATACTCAAGTCTGCCTCCAAATCGGTAGACCAGTTTTTCGCCGTTACAGAAAACGCCTCCACTTGCATATCCAGAATGGGGAGTTCGTGAACGTCACCGATCAAAACAGCTCGGAATCCTCCAATATCGCACATCAAGTCCTCGCCCTTGACAATCACCTGAGACCGTCTGCGTGACCCGCGGGACGCACGACTGAGTGTGGATACAATGGTGGGTGCGTATTGAGATAGTCTTCGTTTCAAGTCTTCTGTCAAACCACCCAAATCTTGAGTCTCCTCAACAGGACTCGTAACTTCTCCATACAGCGCACTCGCCTTGTTGAATATCGACAAAGCGAGGCGAATATCTCTCAGCGAGAGTCTCATGAGCATCGGCTCCACGGAGGCCCTAATTGCAGTCATAAACTTTGACTCGTTGGAATCGCGCGAGTCAATTACAAGACTGGACGAGAAGTCATCAACGATACGCAAACGGTCTGACGTGTTCATCTGACACAAAAACATGCCTGTGTTGTTTGCAGAGACTGAGATGATTTGCTGACTCGAGACCAAGAACTGACCAATCTTGAACACAATAGCCTCCGAATCAGCACAACTTGGGTTTGCTAGCAATATCACAGAGCACTCTACAACGTTGACAGAAAAGGCCACATTGGTTGGTTTGACCTCTTCTGACACTTCACTCGAAATTGAAGAATCGTCTGAGGTATCCTCATCCATTCGGTGAGCAATGCTTTGCTGCGCTTTCCCCGTAGCAAGGACAACGTCGCAGAAGTTCTTCAATGCGAAAAGGTAGTCCACCGCTACAATCACCGTAGGACTGTCGACGGTCAGATTGAGCAAGATCTTTCTGTCGTCCGCAGGACCGTGAGAGTACCCTGAAGCCATAAACTGGTGTTCGTCGTTACTTATCTGCGGGATGATCTCAGTAAAGTGGTTATCCTTGACCGTTCTGGTATCCTGAACGGTAAAAGACATCACGTGCAGCTCGGATTTGAAGTTCCCATTCTCCTTCATCGAAAACTCCAACCCGGTCTCGTTTAACGACACTCTACACAGCTGCTTATCGTCCAACTCCAAGACAGCAGACGTATCGTGATACAGCGAAAGCGAGAGCTGAGGGATGCTAAACTCGAGATCAATCTGACAGTGTTCCTCGTCAACATTGGGCGGAGCAGGAGTGGGAGTTTGGGCAACACTCACAGGAGCATCAAGCTCCAGGAGATAATTAGCATTGACAGCTTCAGCCTCCAACTCACTCTCATCTTCTGCAGAATCGACAACTGCGAAAACACCAGGAATTATCGTTGCCAGATTCATCAAATACGCACACTGCAAATCAGTAAACTTCATCTCCTCCGCCTTGGTGGTTCCCTTCGCGATGACGGTGGGTCGTTTCCCATTGTGGTTCTCGCACAGGTCAACTTTGAAATCAACTCCCAGACTCTCAATCATGGTTAAAGTCTGTTTTGTCCACTCGTTTTCTCGGAAGAAATGGAAACAAGAAGATAGACCGGTATCTTTGATTCCCGTTGAGATCAGATTGCGATCTCCCACAAACTCATTGGAAGCATAAATCTCCCCCAACTGCATCGTTACACTATCGTAAAGATTGTGCTCCACGCTCACCAGTTTGGGGAAAACCACAATGGGGGCTTTGATGGCAATGTCAAAGTGCATAATCTCGCTCACGTCTATGTTATTCACCTGGTTGAGAGCAGTCTCACGTGCACGGTCATAAACATACTTCATCCTTTGGAACTTTGTCAAGAATGCGTAAATCTTGCCGAACGGAGCTTCTACAAAGTTTATCACCATCGAACCAGTGCGCATTTTCACCATCGAGGTGTAAGGCAGATCGCTTGTAGCCTTGTCGAATGTCTCGTAACTGATCTCAGCAAGCTCGTCTCCTTGCATTGAAATGAGGGAGCGCAATACCGAATCACGTGACACAGCTTCATTCACCTCATCAAACAAGGTCAACGCACCGAGTTTGGTTTGAACGTGCATCTTTTCTTGCAGCATCAACACTTTTACGTCTCCCTGGCTGAGTTTAAGTGTAGCGAGCTTGATACCGTCATCGTTTAGCACGATGATAATGCTCTGCATTTTCACAGAAACATTCATCTTCTGCGGTGCGGCATACGCGTCGTCAGCATCATTGTGACGCAGCTCATCGGCCGGCACATCTTTTGGATTGGGATCGGTAAAAGTGTTGATGGAGAAATTGAGCAGAGAAAGCAAAGACTTGCGGCTCACTACCACTTTCACATCAGCAATTTGCAGATCGCAAACCTGGTCCCACACTTCGATCGATTTGCCCTTGTGGAGTGCCATCCGCTGGCGACGGTTAAACTGTAATTTGAACAGATCATCGTCGTTTACGATTTTGTCTTCTGCGGCAAAGTTCTTGGACGATATAATCTTGTGAAACTCCGGAGGCCCAGATTTTTCAATGTGGTCCACAACGTCGATCGCTGAAAGAAGCAAATTCACATTCATCTCCTGCTCTTTCTTGAAAAAGTTGAAAGCCAAATTATCTCCAATTACGTCAATCAACAAGTCGGACGCCATTGTCTTTGCGTCGGTGCATCGCAACAGAGATAGCTTGATGTTGTCAACGTTGAAGTTGAACTCGAAAAGGTGCTGATTCAAAGCGGCCTGTGAAACGGGTTTCTCCTCAGCCACAGATGCCGCATCCACAGAAAGCTCCTCGATTTTGTTGGAGTAAGTGTCGGCGGACGGCGCATCGGACCCAAAATCAGGAATCACAGTGTCTATAAGCTGCATCATAATCTTGTACTGCAAGTCATTGATACCAGCACTAAAACGAGGAACATCACCACTCACTTTCATCCGAGGCAAATTGAAAGCTTGTGGCAAGATGGACACTTCAACCAGCATCTCCATGCTAAACTTTTCCAAAATGGTAGCGCTGCTGTGAGACTCACTGTGGAGCTGCTCGATGGTGGACTTGACATCCGGTCCAATGAGAAACTGGGCGTCTTGCAAATGAAGATCAAACTTGTCGTACATCAACGTATTGAGCCTAGACCAATCTTGTTCAGTATACTGCTGTGACGAGCGGGACTTGACTTCTTCAATGAGGTCCTTGTCAGCAAGTTCACTGCGGATGCTCAAGTGTCCGGCGTCCAACACAGCAACGGGGGAATCCCAGCTTGAAGGGTCCAACGGTAGAATCACCAAAGGAGACTGCAGATCGATCTGACAATTAAGCGTCTTGTGTTCTTCCAAAGCGTATTCCAGTCCAATCCTGGTTTGCTGCGTAAAGTCTCCAATTTTACTCTCGGCAGCATTCATGATCATGCCGATGGTATCAAGATGGATCTTGGGCGGGGTGAAGAATTTGATAATCTCTTCCACAAACTTGTAATTGTGGAAAATAGTCATTGAGCGAAGGCGTGCGTTAATGGCGGAATCTGCCGAGCCGTCCAAGGGATTGTGCTCAAAGGAGAATTGGAAAAACGGTGATGATCCTTCATCTTCTTCAATGGAGTGCACTTGAGAATGTAAAGGCTTGACGCTCACAATGTGCTTATACAGAGTATTCTCGGCTCCGTCTTCCACTTTAAACTCCTGCAGCTGGAATCGACCAAGAATGGAGTCAGTCCTTTGATATACTTGCATATCACACCCTTCGAACACAATTTCTCCAAGATTGGGGAGTCCCTTTTTAGTGCGAATCCCAAAGGACCCTTTCTTCAAAGAAGAGTTCAATTCTAGTTTCACAAACTCTCGTGGAACGTCCAATGACTCCACCAAAGCTTGTTGCTCGTCGTACTCGATAGCATCGTACAGCTCTTTTCTTTGGTCTTCCGTCATCTGGATATCCCCCTTCTCGTTTTCCTCCTTGCCCTTTTGCCACCACGAGGAGAACCACCCTGAAGCGGCAGCAGCTTCTGCCTTGACTACGCTTGCAGCAGACGCCACATTCTCCTTTCTGTACTCTCTGCGGGCCAAGGATCTGAAAAACTTGATATCGTCAAAGCTCAAAGCTCGCTCGAGCGTATCAAGCTCATTTTGCTGATCTAAAGAGAGCGGCTTTTCACCAATCTTCACCTTCTCTTTCCACAAACCAATGTAAGCCTTTCTTTGGTCCCTTCTTGTTTTGAAGTAGTCCCACGACCACTTGTAGTTTCTCTCGTGGATCTCCTTGTAAACCGATTGAGCAGCAAACACTAACCACTCTCTGGGAGCTTTGGAAACAGCGACAGTAGGGCGCAGTTTTCTATACTGATGAGTTTTCGCATACCAGTGCAGTTTCGTAGCGGTCCACAGCATATCTCTGTACTGATCTTTATCGAGGTCTACTCCAAACTCATCGAAGAACAACGTTGACTTGATATGAGGAGCAGAGGCTGTTGGGCCTGACTTGTTGACAACTATACGGCCGGTTCCGGAAACCGGACGTAAAAGATACTGCATTTCCTCATTGGAAACTGTCACTTTGGAATTTCTCTCAATAATCTGTTGAAACGTGGCTAAAAGCTCATCGGGATTCTTCCCTGCGATGGACTCAGCATCAGTGTTCCAGTAGACCGACAGAGATTTCAAAGTCAGCAGCTTTCTAGTAGTCAAAGCTACACCGGTGATAAAGTTGGGAATCCACGACTCATCGGCTGAAACTGCAGAGAGCTCTTCCAAAGTGAACCCAAAACTGTAAGGATGATCCGTGAAAACGCTCGAATCCTCATAACGCAGATGGATGTTTTTGATTGTAACTTGCACATTGTCCACGATCTTGGTAATCAAGCTTTCGGTAAAGCTTTCGTTCTTGGCATTCTCTTCATCGCTCATTGAGTTGGAGGACTTTGGTTTGGAGTTGTTGACGAATTCATAACTCTCCAATCTCTCTCGTTTGACTTTGAATTCCTTTTCCGCCTCTTCCTCAGCGTTGTATGTCTGATCGGCTACGGGAGAAGCCAAAAGGTAAACATCTTCTACGATAATCTTGACCGCTTTTGACTTGAGATTGGACCATGGAATTTGCAAAGTCAATTGTCCCAAATGCCCGAAAGCGATATCAATTGGTAATTGGAACTTGTCGAGAGAATCTCTTTTCAAACGCAGATTTTTCAATTTCACATCTCCACCCCAGATTCCGATATTCAGTTGCTTAGGATCAAAATTCTCCACATAGGAGCCCAAAATTCGGTTGAGCAGACCCGCTGCAAGTGATTCTAACATGATAGCAATAAGCGATGGTGTAGGGGTGAATTATTGCCGCGGATTATCTCTGAAGCGAAGCGGAAGAAATGATCAAGATCAATTTGTGGCCGCTCTACAGAGTCTTTAAGATCCTGAGATAAATTTATGGCCACATCATCGATAGTCTTTTCAGCCTCAACTTTGTAAATAGCCTGGCTTTCTATATTTACTGTATTGATGTAATGTTGTGAGAGATACCACTGGTATATATTCAAAGTCTCACATAATGAAAAGTTTCCCTATTATAGTGTGACAACCTGTATAGAATGACCGAAATTACATTACTTGAGTTATTGAAACAGTCTCCAACTACTCAAAAAACCCAAAAACATACCTTCCTAGCATCTTCATAGCATTTTGAGCTTCACCCAAGTTTCTTAATGGATTTCGCAGTGTGATAAAAGCACGGGAGTCCTCAAAATTTTTGCCTTCTTGGTTGATGAGAACGGAAAGATATATTTTTTTTCTCTCCAATGAATCTAGAAGAATACTGATACGTTACAGCAGAATAGAACAAGTATTTGCGGCGGCACGATCAAACTACGCTAAGCTGGAAACTAAGGTCATCTTGAGTCAAAGAACTAGTCAGTGTTCTGCTTGCTTCCACCAAAAATTACTACAAGAATCGATTGAGCGCTCTGCTTCATAACAATTATGCTCATAAGATTATACTATGATTCATACCAGAATGAGGGCTCTATATATCTTGAATGAGTCCTGATTTGATAAGGGGCACTTGGAGCAAAGGTGCAACATTGAAACTGCAATTGTCCTTTGTCAGCAAGAGTTAGCAAAGAGCTTCCCTGTTGTTATGAGTAGACTACAAAAGCTCATCAGGTACAAAAAAACTTTTTCCTGGAATAGAAGTGATTGCTTATGCCGCTATTCAACATAAATCCATTGAAGAAATGCGGTTTGCAATTTCCAAGGTCTCTACAGACTGATCTCTTTTGCTCAGACAGGTGGAATTGATCTTTCCGTATTAAAAAAAGATTTCTTAGTTCATCGACGACAAGCAAAGAACTTGAACATCGCCCAGGGGTTGTTTACGACCCACCTTTTACGGTCACCCCAGTCTTTCTCATGAAACACCAGGAGCTCTTACTCTGTTCGTTTTGAAGACCATTGAACAAGAACTTTCATTAAACTCACTGGAAAGTACAAGCCATCAATCGCGGTCCATGTACAATTTATTCTGTTTCCGACTACCAAACATAGTGGTAATTTGCTTCTAGGCCTTCTGCCTCGTTGGGCAAACCTTCATTTGAAAGGAGGTCTTACTAATCCCGACACACGGCTGCTTCTCACACACTGGACTGCACACGTCCATACGACGGTCTTTAAACCATACGAACCACTCGTAAGGAGGTTCGCTTGTACACAACAACCCTGACTTCAACAACCGACTGGAGCATTCAACAATGGACCTTTCAATTACTCCCCTTACGAATTCCTAGGTATATACAGTCAACGCATGTGCATGCAGTGGGGCAAATTTATATAGTGGACTTGGTCTACAATGTGATGCATGCCCAAATCAGCATTGCGAAAGGGAGATGGCATTCTGTCTTGTGATCCTTTCCACAAATGGCTTTACGGTGAAAGTATTGTTTCTTAGTAAGTATATTATTGTTATTGTTATAACATTGTTACTCACGTATCACGACGATTTCTTTTTTGTTTTAACGTAAAAGTTCCATTCAATCGATTCATATCTTAGGATCAAGCAGTAAAATACAGATGCATAAATCTTACACCTCCAGCTAATGTCGTAGTGAATCCACTGACCAGAAAATCAAAATTTGTTTGAATCATATTTTCTAAAATATGAAACTAGACCAGTGGTTGTAGTTTGGTGTCCTTGGGTGAGATGCAAGCGATAAAATATAAAGTCCTGATAAGATTTCGATACGCACTCAAATACGCCATCGAACATGGAAGAGGAACTCTCGCTCATCAACAAGGTGGAACTTCGCATTGCCCTTGCAAACTCTGATCAAGCGTTTCAGGAATCATTAAGGCTGTATCTAGCACCTTTGCTTTTAAAACTGGCTTCTCCTCATCAGCAGATCAGGAATGCCATTTTCAAAACCATGTCGCATTTGATCACGAGGTTGAACGGCTCTCTCTCAGTAAAAGTCCCAATTGATGCTTTGGTGTCGCAAGTGAAGAACCCCAACACGCCACATGACCCTTTAACAGTGCAACTGTACAGTTTGGTTTTTGTTTCGAAGGGAATTGATAGAACTACTCCTCTTGAAAGAAATGCTTTGATCTCTACTGTGACCGACGGAATCAGCCAATTGAAGCCTCAGATTCAGGCGAGACTTCTCAACATTGTGTGTAAACTGATATCTAGTGAAAAGTTTGAGGGTGAAGTCTCTCTGAATACGGAGGATGAACAGTTTCTGCTTGAAAAATTCACAACGCTTTTTCTTTTGGTCCCTAATCAATCAGGATGCCCTGGACTATCAGCAAAAGACTGTGCGTTTCTGGAACACGACGCAGGCGTTAGTTTCACCTCTTCGCACCTGCGAGTCTATAAGCATGCCGTTTTGAAATTCCTCTCAAAAGGGTTTCATCAAGACAAAACTTTCCTGCTACTAGTGGCGAGTGCAGATGGTGATTCTGCCGTAGCAGACCAGGCCAATTCTCTTTTGAAGAAGAGTGAGCGTAACTATGAAGATGTACATTTCGTTGAAAAAGGTTTCCGTTTTTTTTTCGGAAATAACACTCCCCCCAATGAAACTGCTTCTGTCAAGCCTATTTTGCAGGAGAAAATCGTGTCTTCTTTTTGTCGCAGCAAAAGAGCTGCGCTCCACCCTCAGGCATATCTGATGGTCTCACAAGGACTCCAGTCTGAGTATAATCGCCTTAAGCAAACTTCTATGCAATTTTTGCAATGGACTATATCTAGTGGTCCAGAGAGTCTCAGCAACGACACTGATACCGAGAAAGCTGTTGCCCAGCAAGTCAAAGAGATGATCTCTTCTAACGACATTTCATTAGGCCAGAAGGGGTTGTATTATGAGGCACTGGGGCAACTATTGAGAAAGAACAGAAATCTGCCAGACTGGCTCCAGTACGTTGAGTTCTTATTCGGTGCCCTTCTACACGAAAGGGCGGATTTGAGAATAACGATTCAAAGTGCTTTGTCTGGTCTTGCGGAGCATTTACCGTCGCTTTCTTTAGATGAACTAAGTAGCCTCAAAAAGCTAATCAAGCTTTACCTCTGCGACACAGAAAGTGAGGATATAGAGAGTGGGAACAAGGAAAACCTCCAGGCTTGCCGGTATTCGGCGATCAAATATCTCAATTGTGGTTTTCCATTTGAAGATGCTGAAGCCCGAATTCTCGATATTTTCGGAA
>JAJLWQ010000187.1:0-14196 GCA_030570875.1 Citeromyces matritensis
AGCACCTCGGTGGAAAGATTGTTCTCCTCCAGCAAGTTAGTCGTATCCAAGAAAAGATGCCTACTTTTAAACGACTCCATAAAGCAAACCTTGATATGTTGAAACTACCTGGAATGTAAAGGGAAGGGTCTAAAATATATTGAATTAATACCTGATTTTTATTGAAATGGATTTATCTAGTTTTTAAGAACCCAAAGAATACCTGTGTGGTCTGTGTTGTCTGTGTGGTGCAGATGGTTCCTGCATGATGCATGCATAAATTCCTGGGGACAACGATCTAAACGATCTTGTGATCTACGATCTAGATCGCTTAGATCATAAATTTAGAGCTGCGATCTAAGATCAATTGATCTAGATCAAAAATTTTACAGAGCGATCTATGATCTATGCGATCTAGATCGGTTTTTGGAGGTGGCGATCTAGATCGCGATCTTGGTGAATACTATTATTGACTCGTCAGCCTTTACATCATGTGCACGATGCATGCGTCGCAGATGTATGCATATGCCGACAGTTTTGATAAAGTCCTTGCTTATTGGCTCGAGGATACCACTACACAACCAAGCCTTGTATAGCCTGAGGAGCTACCATTCCAGTTCGGCCGCGATAAGCTTTTTTTTTGCAAAATGAAGCATTTTGGCAGGATCAATTCCTTTTTCACTCTACCGCCTAGGCCTACCCATACGGAGAAGCATTTTATCTGTCATGCTTAGCTTCAGTAGAACATCCTCGAGCCAATAAGCAAGGACTTTATCAAAACTGTCGGCATATGCATACATCTGCGACGCATGCATCGCGAACATGATGTAAAGGCTGACGAGCCAATAATGATTCAATAGACCATCTCTGAAGCGAAGCGGAAGAGATGATTTAACTTATGGCCGCATCATCAGGAGTCCTGACTGCGATAGTTCTCTTCGGAGTGACTATGAGGTATTATGACTGTTAACCAACAATGGTCTATACCGATGTGTCCGATGCATGATGTATAATTGCAGTATAAATACGATCTTTAATTCCCCACCAAATATATGTCTGTCCAAGGATTACCAAGTGCGAACAAACCGGCTAACTTAATATCCAAAGATCACAAAGATACATGAAAACCACGTGCAGAAGGGTCCTTTGCTAAGGTTCTTACAGTTCGTCTCTGTAGAGGTGGTATTCACTATCAAATTTCGGCACATAAGAACGTGCGTTGAGAAGTGTTCTCTGCGAGCATCGAAACAGACTACATCTTTTCATGACGCTCATCTTTTTTGATGGTTTATCTGGCACTTCTAGTAAATAGCGAGCCTCATCAAAACCCAAAGGTGCTTAAGATGCTGCTTATATGTTTGAGTAAGAGTTTAGAGTACATCCCAAGTTTGTTTTATTGTTGCCCTATAGTCCCCGGAAACGTTGTCTAACGCTTCTTTGAAAAATTCTTAGTCCCTTCCATGTGGCCAATTGCTGTCATTAGCTTTCAAATGATTATCAATTTCTCGAATGGCCTTCAAGCACTGCTGGCTCTACTTTATAGAACATTTTATGCCTGAAATTTTTGAGGAACAGGAATGAAGAGGTAATGCTATCAAATGCTTCTGTGGTTGATCCATACATTGTCACTTTGTCACTGTCGTCCAACAGACCAAAGGTGATAAGAAAGCTTGATCAATACCTAGTCTAGCTCTTCTAAGAATTCTGTTAGACAAGAAAGGTCGTAAGGAGCAATATAAAGACATGTAAAATAGTTTCAAAATCTTGTCATCCAGTAACATGGAATGCACAAGTTTTCTCTTTTTACAAACCAGATTGTTTTGAGCAGGCGTCATGATCGAGTTCTCACGACAAAACCACCCCGCCGGAAATCGAACTCACCGCTCCATGACCCACCTCTTTCTACTTACTTACAATTGCGCAAAAACCACACCCAGCTCTGCCGATTTGTCAGATAATGTCAAGCCCCGACTGCCTGACCAGCTGCCCGATCTTTTGGTCTTTTCATTCCAAGAAATATGCTCGCTTTTGGAGACATTCTACCCAAATTTGGTTCACAGAGTACTCATGTTTTTGAGCGACACACTACTGCGAGCTTTTCAGGAACACTACCAAGTTGAGTTTTATACCGCGGCTTTGGCATTCAATGGCGGAGTTGGACTAATCGTAATCACGCCATTTCTGTCAAGAATAAGTAGAATTGCTTACGCCACAATATCCTGCGGTTACGGATATTCCACTTTAAAAGGTGCATGTGGTGCAAGGATATCCTATATGGAAGATGGAAGACCTGCGGAATTTACATTTGTAGGTTCCCATCTTTCCGCAGGCGAGTCTGGTAAAAACTGGGAGTCGCGTAACCAAGATTTCGTGCGCATAGTGAGGGAGATGAACTTTATGGATGGATTTTCCGTCATAAAACCCAACGCACATTGCTTCTGGATGGGGGATCTTAACTATAGAACAGTAGACTCGAGTCTTGAAAATGACCAGCTTATTCTGTCAAAGGAAAACGGCGATATCCTTTGGGGATTTTCCGAGCCTGACATTCGTTTCAATCCTACTTATAAGTTTCGTATTGGCGGGTCAGAATACAACATGACGAGATCTCCCTCCTGGTGCGATCGCATCTTGTATCAGTCGTATACAAGTGAGAAAGTTCACGAGTACTCATCCATTGAAAGTATTGCGCACTCTGACCATAAGCCGGTTTTCTTATCGGTCACCGTGCCCAACGAGGGGCCACGCTCGCTTATCAACCAGAAGGGATATCTTGAAGACTCCCTCGAACTCAACATTGACAGCATTTATTTGAAGGCTACTTTTTATGGCAAATTTCAGAGCTTTTTGGGTAGTTTGAGTGATTTCACAATATGGCTGCTTTTGGTTTCCACTCTGACCAGAAGGGGACAGGTTTGTCTTGGTGTGTTGTTTGTAGTGCTTATCATATGGGCGATATGATCTGGGAGTCATAGATGTGAGGAGGAGGAGGTGTCTTTTATTCGTGCATTCTCACAATTGAAAAAGCTAAGCATGTCTCAATGTGAAGCTTTGTGGGATATGACCACCTTTTAGAATTTTCTGACGCTTTTCATTCCATATTCAGGATCAAGCATGGTTGATTGAGACCTCAGTTCTGTGGAAACCATGGATTCGATAGGCTTTGCTGTTGCAGATGATCACTCTTGATTTTTGGCTTGTTGCATACTCCCTGGTGGATGTTTCGATTCCATTTCAAAAAGTGGGTACCTGTTGCCAAGATATAATTTTGACGAGATGAGGGACCTGCCATGGCTGGGTCACCTTCATCGTGGATCGGTCACGCTGGGGAGCTACTGCTATTTTCGTTGCCTTTTATATACCGCCAGTAGTTTGCTGCCAATTCTCCTTTCTATGCAGTAAGCATAGTGCCTCGTCATACAGGCCAATCAGTGTTGTCTGTGTATCCAAACCGAGTCTGCGAACCCTCAACTTGGTGTCTTATGGAAGAACGATTCGAGGCTGTGATTATGTTGGCCTGACAACTTGGCTAGATGACTTAGGCAAGAACTTCACCCTCAGTAAATTCGGCTTGTTGATACAACACCAGGCTTAATCCCATGGAGGGACCGTTGTTTAGGTTTTTTGGTTCAAGTGCTCACAGATGACAATTGGTCGATATGCGGTCTACTGCATGCGTATGCATCCGCATATGCAGTGGATGCATGATGTTTGGACTTATGCCGAAGTGTGTGACTATGTTTAGATCACTACTTTTAGAAGATGACTGCTGTTATCATAGGCCTTCCTGGAAGTGGACATTTTGCCAAGTAATCTTCCCCCCTTATGTTTCGGAGCAATTAGCTGGGGTTACTGTATAACGCTGTTTGTTACGTAGTATGTGTTGTCATGTTTAATACTTATGAGCACCTTCTATTGTCAAATACGTGAGTGACAGTGTTACAATACTACACTTTACTACGAAACAGCTTGTAAACCGTAAAGCGTCCGTGGGAAGAATAACAAGGTGCCAACGTTCATTCGTAATGTTGATTTGGGCTTGTGTCACAATGACGACTAAGTCCACATAAACATGCGTCGCTGCATACTGCATCTTAAGGAAATACAAGGAGAGTTAGTGGAAATATCCTTTGTGGCTGCTTCAGCCGGCTGATGAAGTTGGGGTTGTTGTGTACGACCGAACCTCCTTGAAAGTAGCCCACTCGGATGGTTTTAAGCCTATCGTATAGACATGTGTCAGTCCAGTGTTTGAAAATTGACCCTCTCCACATCTCCCATTTCGGAGGGAGCACACAGTGGATGACAAGGCAAAGAGAGTGGTTTTCTCTGCGCAGAAATTTTCCCTCATTGGAAAGAACCACCTAACAATATGGAGATTTTCTCGTTCACAACCGTGATTCAACCATCGAGCCAGGTGAGAAAATGACTTTTGGTTACAACTGGTGTAGCCAAGACGAACAAGGATATGTCTACCTAAAAGGTCAATTAATTAATGCTTTTATCATTACTTTCTGAAAGAAGTCAATACGCAAAAAATCTTATGTAATGAGCCTATTTGATGTATCAAAAAGATCATCACATCCGCTTCAAAGACAGGAATCAACAAATCACCTCGGTCACAAATTGATCTCAAGATTGTCTCTTCAGCTTCGCTTCAGAGATAATCCTATCACTCAGTCAATCTTTATCTGGGAGTAGATCCTGTGGACAAAGAGCAGAACGCCGATGAACCCTACCGCTCCGCACATGAGCCCCATGACGGCACTGATCATTAGTGAGTACCCAACATACAGTACAATCGAGACGGGCCCGCCCAGCTGGAACTTTGAGAGCAAGATAGCGTGCAGGAACACATAGACAGAGAGTCCTCCTCCGATGAAGAAAGAGCGCCATTGCCACTTGTAGTTCTCGTTGCACAAAGTGTAGTAGTTGAGTAGCACGGTCACCAGGAGCGTAGTGAGGAGCATTAGCAGGAAGCAAAAGAACAAGAACCCAAACATGTAGTAGATTCTGTTGAACCACAGCGAAGTGTAGATGAAGTACATCTCAATTGCGATGGAGCCAAAGGGGAAAATACCAGCGATTAAACTCAAAGTTGGCGTTTTCAGATACCACGGCTGAGCAGGGATTTGTCTTGGGATCTGGTTGGTCTTCACAGGCAGAGTGACCGAGGTTTTCTTGAATCCCACTAACGAACCAGCAATAGACAGAGGAACAGAAACTATAAACCATATGAACACAATGGCAAACATGGTGCCCACGGGGACCGCTCCTGACGACTTTACCGAGATGAGGAAGAAGTTGAGCAGAATGAACATGGCGAACAAAGAGCCTGGAACGAGTAATGGCGACAACAAAGTGTTGATTTTCCAACTCTCGCCTCCGAAAAGCTTATAGATGGAGGCCGATACAAAAGACCCGACAGACCCGAAAAGGGCGTACAGGATAAACATCACCGTTGAGAGCGAGCCTCTGTTGGAAGGGGACAAGAGACCCAAGAGGGCGAACCCTGTAGTGGACAGCGCCATCAATAAGATCTGAGACCCGGAACCAACGAGAATAGAGAGAAGCAGCTTATTCTTGGGAGACCGGAAAATGTCACCGTGAACCAGTTTCCATCCCATCTCGTCAACAACGTCCTCGTCCAGGTCCACTTCGTTGTACTTCTGGATATCGGACTTGAGCGCACGAATGAGGATGTGGGCCATCATCAACGAGAGGAACAGTACAATGATGGAGAAGTTGATGAGCGAGAACCACTGGATCTTTGGGTCGTACACGTGGAGGTACTTGTCCCAACGAGTAGCCCACACCGTTTTGCTTGGAACGAAAACTACAGAATACGAAAAGGAAACGTCTGTAGACTTATCCTGACTGAGGTCGACCGGTTTTGCGTCTTTCAACTGACAAGCCTGAGACTTTGAGTTCTTCTCTAAGGATGCCGGGTTGGCCGTCACACCAACGATGCGGAACTCGTTCTCGGCTCTTTGATGGTACTCGATTACAATCTCAAAGTGGTTGTATAGATGTACTTTTTCGTCCTGATCAACGAACCCAAGGTCGAACCCAGCTCCGTAGAATTCCGAGTTGGTTTTCTTGTCTAACCAGTTTCTCGCCACGGGCAAACCGTCAACCAACCAATTGTGCATGAACCCGGACCTGATGTTTCTGTTGACAAAGACGGCATCGGTTCTGGAATACGTCACACTGCACATCTCTACGCAGCTCTGGTTCTGCAGCATCTTGATATCGAACGGAGAGTTGAAAATACGGTCTCCAAACATGATGGAGCCGAGCGACTCGGGCTGCTTCTCCGGGCCGTGCTCTGGAAGACAAAAGTGGAACCTCGGAAGGTAGTAGTCGTAAGAGTACACGTATGTCTTTGCCTTGTCGTCGTCGTGTTTTATAGAGGGAGTGATGTGGTTGACAAACAGCGGGACTTTTTCGTCCTTTGTGTAGGATGTCGGGGCCACTCCCGGAAGGTAAAACGCGTTGGTGAAACTGATTCCTAGCAGTAAAAGGAGCAGTAACATGTTGGTGTTTCGAGTGGTGTAGGGAGGTCGCCTTTTCTGCAAAAGGGCTAATCTTCCTTCTTGCATGAACTTGCAGAAGGGTTAGTATTTTATTTGAAGTTTGATACTATAATTAACTAATTTGTGGCCACATCATCGGGTTTCTCTTCATGCGTAGAAGTATTGATCGTTCAAGAATTGAGCTTTAATTTACTATTTTAATGATTTTGAATTATATAACAAACTGCCACATTATCTCCTAGCGCAGCGAAAGAGATGATTGACTGGACGGACTAAGTAGATGACATCTTTATCTACTGGCACGTAAATGACAGACTGGGTACTATGTGTTCCAGGCCGCCAATCAGGATTATTAAGTGAAAGATATACATTTGACACACATTTTCATAGTTATCCAGTCTTGCCTGAAGCTTAATGGTTTCTCTCATAATTGTCACATAACTAATCAAGCTTGAATATGGCTTCGTCACTTTTCAGTGTACTCACCATTTCATAAAGCGCTAACAGTAGAGGTCATTCATTCCTTTTTCAGCCGATGACGAGATACTCCAAGCTTTTCTGAAGCATGGGCAGATGTATTGCAAACATCGCTGGTCCCGGGGATTGCATCTGTTGTTAATAGGGGTCCCTGGGAAATCACCAAAGTACTGGATCAACGGCTTGACATGTATACCAGCGGAGAGAAAAGAAAAGGTTGTAGCAAGGGCTGCTTCCAACTACTTGACATCTACCACTATGGCGGAAAGTCACCGGTATCATTATCGCTTCTCACCCTAATCTGGATACCGCTTTCAAGAGAATAGTTTGGGCAGATACTCCAATGCTGGTCAAACGTGTATCGCTCTTGCTTATCTCTTGGTGGAGAACAAGGTATATAGTGTGGTTTTCAATTTACTTGATATCGTGAAGAATGATAACAGAGGTTGATACAGAGAGCTTTACCCACATTATTGACAAGCCCGGTTTTGACCCTCTTCATCTCTCAAACAAAGCAGAAGAGATGATCTTCAACTGTGATTCTAAAACCATCATCACTGAAGCGAAGCGCAAACATAATCTTTGAATATTGATTTTAGAGCAAAGCAAAATAGATGTATCGAATTGATTCCTGATTTTGAGTCTGTGGTAATTATCCGAATTGAATGTTGATATTTGAGTCTTTTTGAGTCTACTGAGAATAATTGTTTGTTTATGTAACACATGCCTTGTTTCGTTCCAATTTTCTGAAGCGAAAGAGATGATCGCAAGATTTGGACAGAGCACATAAGTATAATCCTTGCAACAAAGGCTTACCTGAGGACTATATAGTAATAATCGCTTTCGCATGCATGGCAAATTTTCATGCCGTGTTTTATGCATGAAAAATGTGTCAAAACCGCCTGGTAAGGAAGAAAGATAGTAGACTCGGGTAGATAGGTAGATATAATGATTTTGTAGTTGAAAGGAGAAGAGTACTAAAAGCACTCCGATTTTTGTAACCATATAATCCGATGTAATAGTTTTTCTTTTTTACTGAAGGCTTTGGTCTGTGAATTGTAGAGGAGTGAGATCATTGAAGTGTAACGGAAATGACCGCACGACGGGATGGATTCTCTTTTTCATCGATGACATTGGTCTGTTGAGATTGATGAGTTTAGCTCATTAGATTTTTCTCGGATTTTTGGTACTTCGTAAACGACGTCTATGCACTGGTCGCATTCAGAAACTCTTTCGTCTCTGCCATTTTATATTTCACAAACTGACAGAGCTGACTGAAATTGCTTGAAACTACAAAGGGTCAACTTGTGCGTAACTTCATTCTCGCCCACAGGTCGTGCTCAACTCAAACCACCTTTTAGTAGACGAAATATCCTCTTCAACTTTCGCAACATCGTAGATAAAACGATAATTTTGAATCGCAACCAACTGCTCGCCCAGGCTCAGCCTCTCAGCATCGGCTGCATGGTATCGAAAGATCAGTGAATGGCTGGTTTATCCGGGAAAACATATGATTTTTCTGCAGCCTCATAATCTAGCAGAGACCATATTCCTTCGCTTCGATGAGCTTGACATCAGTTTGTGGTTTCCCGTTTTGCTGTTTTTCGTGTCGCCTTCTTCTCATGCGATTAATGCTGAAACTATGATGCAAATTAGATTGGGCGTTCTTTTGCTTCATAGTTTGAAACATCAGAATGTGCATTAGACTTATTTGAAAAGCCAGTGACTCTAAGAGCCCTATTTCCAATTAATTTCAAGGTCATCTCTTCCGCTTCGCTTCAGAGGTAACCAGAGTGAAAGGCGGCATATATATAGCGAGAAATATATATAAAAACACTCCACCTCAGCACGTCATGGAACAAGTACCACAGGGATGGCGTGAAAGCAAAGCTTTTGGGTATGTGGACCGGTTGATGGTCACGTACCATCGGTATTTGGATAAAATCACACCCCACACGGTTTACAGATGGGTAGCCTTTTATGGCTTGGTGATACTTTTAATGGCTAGAATATTCTTCACAGAGGGTTGGTATATTGTTTGCTACACCCATTCCATCTATTTGCTCAACTTGTTCTTAGCTTTTCTAACTCCAAAAATCGACCCGAGTCTAGAACAGGCCTCAAAGGACGACTTGATGGAAGAGGGAATCACGGAATCCAACCAAGAAGAGTTTAAACCATTTATCAGAAGACTGCCAGAATTTCAATTCTGGTACAAGGCAACGGTGGCTACTGTTTTTGCCCTTTTCGCGTCCAAGTTTTCCGTGTTTGATATTCCAGTATTCTGGCCAATCCTGCTGGTTTACTTTATTATTCTCTTCACCTTGACCATGAGAAGACAAATTCAGCATATGATCAAGTACAGATATTTGCCGTTTGACATTGGTAAAGCTAGATATAAGTAGTGCACTGACTTGAATTGACATTTTTATGAGGACTGTTTTATGGGCTTGCATTGTATGATATTCAAGGATTGAGTAGGAGAGAGACGTGCTAGCTTTTTGAATTTCCCGGTGATTGTTTTCGCAAGCATTTATGGTAGGTGGAAGTGACATTGTGGGGAGTTGAAATGTTATACCAATATTTTAGATGTGAAATTTGTAAGACAACCACCACCGGAATGTGAAATTTCACCTAACGTTCGGAGTATTGTAAAAGTATTCCGATCAGTCCTGATCGATGGGCTTTATAGTCTCCTCTTACTATTTCAGATAACTAGTGTTGAGCTTGCCTTGACTCTTTAAAAGTGATTATTGCACCTTTCTGCATTGATAAAAGCTTGTTCACACTTAAGACTTGTACGTGGATCTGGCAGCGAAGCCGACTACTGGCCCAGTTTTAACGAGGTGTAAGATTATCCCTAGTTCCGTGTCCTATAGAGAAAGGCACATATGTCTACTTCTCACGATTACCTATGAATGGCTCAGCCGGGGTTCATTTGAGGTTATCTGCTGTCGTGATTTGACATTTTCATCGAGGAAAGTGATGGCTTCCTATTTTCGATGGTGTATGGTTTCGCTTTCTGGGGATTCATAGAATCCTTTTTAACCGTCAATTTTCTGGTGTGATGAGTATTTTGACTAGGGGACACTATGCATCCATATAAATGCTGTTGTATTGCATTTCTTTGATGTATTGGCGTCCGAGTTGTTGGTGTTCATTCGAAGCTATTTTTCGATTGAAACTCTGAGGTGCATTCCTACTCTGTGTATCTATTGTATCTCCCTATGTCATGAGGAGGCCAATCTTATAAGTCTACTGTCTCGATGGAGCCATTTCTTGCTTCTCCCGTAAAAACAAAACATAATTTGAGAAACCAATCATGTCATCGACATTCCCCCAGGCTACAAATTTTCTCCGGAGTCAATCTCAATGAGTTGCAGCTATATCAGCCACAATAATACATGATCTAGCTCAACCAAAAGTCCCTTTATAAACTTCCTTCGAGACAATACACTCCTCGCGGATCGAAAGCACACCTCGACAAAATACTCTCCACGGGACTCGAACTCACAGGGCATACCATGAACCGTTTCTCAGATCTAGAGTCCCAACTATCGGATCTGGACCCTCTGAAAAAATGCACAAAGTCATCGCCGCTTATATGCAAGCAGGTGTTCCTGCAAAGTTTCTCCGCCAAAATATCCGTCATATCGTCTGAATCGGCAGATCAGACCGCCCGAACTCTCGGATTTGCATCTTTCTTAGAGCTGCTCAACTATTTCGAAGATATTCTCACCTACGAACGCGTTCCCATTTCAAAGGAGCCCATGAGAGTCTTCCAGAGCTCCGATAAGGTGAATGTGCGGTTTGTGGCTCCCATTGAAGATTTGTTCAAAGCCCAACAGGCTTTGCCCTCTTGCAGGCCAAATACCGAGCTCTTCTCAATGGCAGACATCGATTTGGTTGTAAAAGAGTACATCAAAAGGGTGGGGGAAGAAGACTCATCGTATTTGAAGATTGCATCTCTATTTTCATCCTCTCTGACGTTATCGTCTTTTGAGTTTATAAACCACCCCATTATGCAGTTATTTGTCATCACGTCCCACGACGATATTTTGTCGGCCAAGAAGATGCTGCACTCGTGGTCGGTGCTTACGGTGAAACCAGAATGGCTGAATCTGAACGACGTGATTCCCCTTTTTGTCATTGTAGTGGACAGAAACGACGATTTAGAACATGCTTTGAAACTACAGGAATCGCTAAAGATACAGCTTGCTGTGAAAGCGGTTCTTTTGCTTACAGGAAGTAAAAATAGCCAAAACGCAAACCTGGAGTATCCAACTTGCACCACGGCGGATCAGGATCTGTTGAATATTCACGATCCCACTGAAAAGAGCATTCCACTCAAAGAGAAGCACTCCATACACATCTTTCTCTACGACATTATTAGCAAGATCATGATTCCGTACATGCAGCGAAAGTGTCGTCATTGGCACGAGGAGCATGTAGTTCCTCGGAAATCTCTCACCGGCCGATTTTTCAAATCAAAGGGAGGACTCTTTTCGTTTGGAGGGAAAGACTCTGACGATCAGCCACTTTTCAACTCCTCTCTCGGTTACTACTACCCGTACACGTCAGAGTACCAGATTAGAAAACTGGCAGACTGGCTTTTCATGCTCAAAGACTACAAGGCTTCGTATACGACGTATGAGCTTTTGAAAAAAGACGCCACCAATGATAAATTATGGGCGAATTTGGCTTCAGTGCAAGAATTTATGCTTTACTCTTTGCTTGTGGGAGCTTCAAATAGACTAGTTCCATTCAACGATGCTGAAAACTCCAAACTCGACAACGTTGTCACGGAAAAGATGATCCAGGAGCTCATATTTCCCCTCTGGGAGAGTATTTTCTACAACTACTCATCGCGGCTAGGTCTCAAGACTTTTATTTTAAGATGCTCCATTGTCCTCAGTGAGCTTTTCCTGGCCATGGCGTCGTGCCTCGATAACGAAATCTACTACATACAGTCGCTCAGAATCCTCAACAGGATAGTAGACGGAAACCTTGTTCCCAGTCTTATACGGGCCAAGCTCATGGAGCGGATAGGGTATGTGTATGGCCGTATAAACCAGAGGGTTATTTGGAACAGTCGGCCGTTTGCAAAGGGTGAATTAGAGAACCCTTTGAAGCTGCACAAGAAAAACATTGGTTGTGTTGGTTTGCCAAAGACCAGGAGAAGCGTACTGTGGACATTGCTTGCGGCAAAGCAGTTGGACCCAGTTTCTCGTCCTGCCCAAGCTCGGCCATTGCTTATGGCGGTGGAGTCGTTGCTTGTGAATAGTGAGGGCGTACGACTGGAGTGGCTTTTCAGAGAGGGACTGATTTTGAGAAAGATGGAAAATCTGATTGGGATGTCGCCATCGTCAGATATCATCTCTGAAGCGAATCTCTGAAGCGAATCTCTGAAGCGAATCTCTGAAGCGAAGCGGAAGAGATGATCTTAGGATTATTGTGCTTCAGAGTCCTCAAGATCAATGTGGGGGTGGGATATGAGTAATGAACAACGCATCAAATGGAGAGTGTATGGTTATGCCGGGAAGAAGAATGTCATGGATACAATTCACGTTAATGTTCTTTCAATGCGTTTATCGAATAATGAGAATAACGAGCATTCAGGCCAGTGCTTATAAGCCGTAATTCAGGTTGGCCGGTGATTAATCTGGCAATGGTTAAACAAATGAACAAATGTGACTGCGGTAGATGTGAAAGCCCGTAACATCTTTCATTTCGGTATGTGCAGCAGAAATGACTAACTGGAAATGATGAAGCCGTCAGAAATGAAGCACTTTTTGACTCATCCAAATTATGGACACCTTGTTTTCTCCTTGTTCACTGAGACTTTCCCTGTGTTATTCTGAGTGGGTTTGAATAAAAGAGCTGTGTTTGGATGCAATGGCCCTGGCTATTCATTGGACCAATTTTCAAAACTCTCTTAGTGGCGGAAAATCAACACTTCTCGAAGCTCAATTCCATTGCAATTCCGGCAAGAAGGATGTCTAGTTTCAGAGAGTAATCTTTTTTTGTCAGAGACTATGTGAAATACACCGAGTAAAGGAAGATTCGAGTGATGGAATGACATTGATATTATTTTCTCCACTCATGAAATAACGCAACTTGGCAAATGAATATCAGCATAGATTGTTAAATCTTGAATCAAGGGATGCTATCCAATAATGTTTAGGATCATCGCATTATCTAATTCTAGAATGGCAGAAGGGATAAACTGTGCTTTTTGTGGCTTTGGCAACCGTCAGTGGCTAATAGCCATGTTGGTGTTGGTTCCAGATTAGTGATTCAATATCAGGACAATACTGGTGTACTAGTGACTTTGGTTAGTCGTCCCTGAGAGATTATTCTTTTGGCAAGAACTCTATAAATTTGCTATGTACCGTTTCTCGAAAAAAAAAAGTGACTTACCAGCACCAGAAAACACAAGCATAAACTATAACAGTTTTTCAAGTAAATAAGAAAATAAAACGCTATAGACGACACAAAAAAGAGGATCAGATCACACAACAAATACTAGGGAAAATGACAAATTCCCACTAGTAATAGGTGGGTCTAGAATAAAAGAATTGACAATAAATCGTGCACGCCAAAGTTGCACTACGGGACAGTGTGAACACTTATCAGAGACGGAATATAGACGTTGGTTTGATAAAATAGAAGAGCCACAGCAACAAGCCGAAGCCTTCAAAAAAACCAAACGCAAATGATGTGGATACAGTCAACTATGTTATGAAAATAGAACGAAAATGTGATTTCAAGAAACGGATCCATTTATCTCGAGAAGGAGCTCAAAGCAGATCAATCAGCTGATCACAAAGGCAAAATTGAAGGAAAATTCAACACGGCCTCCGTTTTCTGTTTATCACACCAAGATTAGTAGAGACAATCTCTCCACACGCCCATAAAAATAACCTTGCCGTACTCATCGAATCAAGCGCTGAAAGTTTGGCAAAATCGCTGATGTAACGACGATTTTGAATTCGGCGGAGCCAACTGCTCGCCCAAGCTCGCCCAAGGTCGTGTACTCACTCAATCCGGCTATTATGTCTTCAAACCACTTTTTAGTAGAGGAAATCTCCGAAATTGATGAGTTGAAGACATCATTCGAGTATTTCAGACACGGATCGATCGAATAATACACTTTGCCAACCATTCAAGTGTCTTGGTGGTTAACAATACCGTCATTTGCGTCCCC
>JAJLWQ010000188.1:0-14466 GCA_030570875.1 Citeromyces matritensis
AGATCCTCTGTAAATGTCAAATCCTTTATCAATCCTCTGAACTCATCCGTCAATTCGCCCGGATCAGCATTATCGACAAGTTCCTACAAAAGAGTCGGGGCGCCGATGATGTGGCCACAAATTGATTATCTCTGAAGCAAAGCACGGATTTTGTTCCCTCCTCTCTCGTAGGTGCACCTCCTACAGCGCTCAGATTCGAAACCATATCGGGATAACTCTTCACAAACGGTTGGCAGGGCAGAATGTCTTCTCAATACATTGAAACGAGTAATTTCAAAGCTAACAATTGATGGAGAGAGAAGTACTGATCAGGCGGAGTGGAATAACGAGGTGGGGGAGTTGGAGGAGTTGGAGGTGGACTACTGGGAAAATGATGAAGATGAGTCAATGGAGGGACTACCTACTTCTTCGTGGGGTAGTGAGGTTTGATCGGCTTGTAAGGGAGGATTCTGAGAAGCAGCAGTTACCTGATTATGAAGAGGTTATTACGTGCCTCACGCAGTCTATTGTCATTCTCTCGCGGGTGAGTTAAAGTATCCGCTCACTAGCAGCAGAAGCAGAAAGGTCAGCTGTAGGGGCAATACTTGAAGGAAGAGGAACAATCATAATGCCGCCAGAAAGAAAGATAATGAAAAGAAAAGGGACAAACAAGAGTAGCTTACTGTCGACAACTGAATTGAATACATTTCTATTCACAAGAATGAAAAGTCACCGTATGCAAAGTAGAGATTACACCCGGACGTACATTATCGAGTAGGCTATCATTTGCGAGTGTAGCATGCATCAGTCGAGAAAGTATAGAAGGTTGATTGGATTGGCATGGCGTAGATCATAGGATGATTACAAAGAATAAAGTAAAAAGGGAAATGTTGTTCAAGCGCAACACATTTGCGCACAGACACATCCTTACATATGCTTTTCGCTACGGAAGGATCATAGCTTCTCAGCTTACGCTTCGTCACAATCAGCAGTCCCAGAAGAAACCCATTTATATGACTCTCCTCCAGTGCTCTTTATTTCTCAAAATCATCTCTTTTGCTTCGCTTCAGAGATAATACCGAATTAGGCCCCACACGACCAATGACGTACAATGTAGCGTGAGTCCCCTTAACTACCAAATGCTAACACCAGTATGGTTTCAGACTTCTTCTACCCCCAGGCGGGTGGGATAGAGCTACATGTATACCATTTGTCGCAAAAACTGATTGACCTAGGTTACTCTGTGGTGGTTTTGACCCACGCCTATAACGACAGAACGGGCATACGATACCTCACCAACGGTTTAAAAGTATACTACATACCCTTTTGGGTCGTTTACCGGCAGTCTGCGTTTCCAACCGTTTTTTCAGCTTTCCCCATACTGAGAAACATCTTTATACGAGAACAGATCGACATAGTGCATGGCCATGGATCCTTCAGTACGCTTTCTCTCGAGGCAATCTTCCACGCAACCACAATGGGGATCAAGACGGTATTTACAGACCACTCCCTTTTCGGATTCGCCAACGTGGGGAGCATTTTGGGCAATAAAACGCTAACTTTTTCACTCTTGGAGGTGGGTCACGTGATCACGGTATCGCACACATGCAAAGAGAATACTGTTCTTCGAGCAAAATTGGATCCTGGCAAAGTGAGCGTAATACCAAACGCCGTTGTGTGGGAGGACTTTACACCAGCGCGGAAGAAAACCGGTAACCCGCTCACCATAGTGGTGATATCAAGGCTCTTCCCCAATAAAGGAATAGATCTACTTACAGCCATAACTCCCCGAATATGCTCGCTGTGTGAGGATATCCGCTTTCTCATTGCCGGAGACGGTCCGAAATTCATCGACTTGGAACAGATGAGAGAGTACTACCAGCTTCAGGATCGTGTGGAGTTGATTGGATCAGTGAAACACGAGCAGGTTCGTGACGTTATGGTTCAAGGCGATATATACCTCCATCCAAGTCTCACAGAAGCGTTTGGCACAGTTCTAGTGGAAGCGGCTTCCTGTGGCTTGCTGGTTGTGACTACTGACGTTGGAGGCATCCCAGAGGTACTTCCCAGTCACATGACGGTTTTCGCCAAACCAGAGGAGGATTCGCTCGTTAAGGCAGTTTTGAAAGCCATTGAGCTTATAAAGTCTGGACAGCTCGATACTTTCTCCTTCCACCAAGAGGTACAGCAGATGTACGGCTGGAAAGACATTGCTAGAAGAACTGAACATGTATACAAGACACTAGAAGAGCCCAACACAGACGTAATGGACAGACTTGTCAAGCACTACTCCAAGGGGGAGTGGGCGGGAAAGTTGTTTGTCCTTTGCGTGGTTGTGGATATCTTTTTGCATGCTGTTCTAGAGTTCTGGTTCCCGCGGAGGGAGATTGACCATGCTATAAAATGGCCAAAACGGAATCCTCATTAGATGGTGTCTCTCTGCATTTCATACCTCGAATACCCATCCCGCATCACATTCACATAGTGGCCTAACAGAAAATTCCTTGACGGACCCTTTGGATTTCTTACGGGTATAATCTCCACCTTTTTGGTCAAGTCGATCAAAATGGTCTTTGCTTGAAATAGCTTCTTTGCCTGTTTAACTGAATGCTGATTGCATTCTTTCTTCCGAAGACTCGTTTTAAGCCACTTATAGTCGCAGGTTTGTGAACTACGCGAAAATCGACTCAAAGAGTTCCTCAAGCTTTGTATCTCCACCACAAGCGCGCTATGATCAACATTCTGCTTCTCCACGAGAATCTCCTGAAAGCTCGCGTGTCCGAACCCTTTTGCGTTGTCATTTTTGACTTGTTCGAGTTCCTGGCCGAGTCTTGTACTTTCACCTTTCAAGACAGTCAACTCTTGTTGAAGTTTCTCATTTACTTCTCTCATCTCATTGACTGTTTCGTGCATCTGCTCGAGTCTGGATTCTCTTTTGACCCCTAAAAGCGCCTGTTGGGTGAGCTTTTCGTTTTTGAGTTTCGTCTCCTCTATTGCCCTCTGTTTCTCACTTAGTTGCAACGACAGCTGAGAAGCTTGTGTTTTGAGGTGTTCAACCTTTGTTAGCGCTTCCTGATAGTTTCGGTACATGGAGTTGCTTTTCTCTCTCAAACGATCCGTCAGAGGAACGGAGGGGGTTTCATCTTGCGTTCTGTCCTCTAGAGGACCATATTTTTCAAAAAAGGTGTCAGACACTTTCCCGGACCCCTCATTCACTACTCTCAAAACCTCTTCAAACAATAGTTTCGAGGTCTCAATGTGTTGACGGCTGGTGAATGTCTTTTTCTCATTTCTCATAAAGTTGATTTTCTCGCAGTTCTCCTCTGCCAGTTGGGCGCAGACCTTGACTCTCTTTAGAAGATCTTCTGAATGAATCATGGAAACAAGCTTGCTAATCAGAGTGAGCCTTGACACTTCTACTTGATGTGCAAAAAGGGCTTCTTCCCGGTATAGAGTGGGATTTCTCTGCTCCTTTTGCAGTATTTCCTCTACGGAAGAAGAGCACTTTTCAGAGACGGCAACGAAATTTGAAAAATCCGTAGACTCCGCCATTTCGCATAGTTCGGAAAAGCTCTCTGAAAACATTCCCATTGCTTTAGTGTCCACGTCTCCAAACTCTACAACGCTTTCAAAGTACTGCGCCGCGGCTTTGAAAAATAAAAACCGCTCCACCCTTCTAGCGGTCGCGGGATCGAAAGGAACAGAAGCGGCAATCTCGCTTGCAGCCCTACACACAAACCGCATATCAAAAACTAGACCCACCTGAGCAATCTCCTCCAGTTTAAAGACCTCCAAAAGGTGAAGATACGACTCACTCTTTTCAGTCGTCAATTCATTTGACAACTCTCTCAATTTAGCCTTCAATTGATTGCCGCCCTCTTTATAAATCACAACTTCTCGCACGCTCTCTGTCTGATGCTGTGGGGAACCACTCGAGAGTTGAGTTTCTAGGTATCTTGTTCTCCGTTGTAGGTCATTTATGAACTTGGAGTCTGATTGCGTTTGATTCTCAAGCTCAAGAATCATGTTTCGCAGATCCTCCTCTATCGCAGCTCTATCCTTTTCCAATTGCTCGTCGAGTTCATGGAGCTGCTCAAGATCTTTGACATCACTTTGCAAAACTTCTACACGATTCGCAAGAACGAGATTTTCGTCTGTCAACTTCTCGATTATGGATGAGGAATCCGCCAAAAAGCTCAATTGTTCCTTGAGATGACTTATCACTTCCTGTGCTTCACTCAGCTTCTCCATCAGGGACTCGTTGTCACATTTGAGTACTTTTAAATCGGCGAAATCTGCTGAAATCTGCTCATTATCTTTTTGAGTTTCTTTCAACATTTCCAAGAGCCTATTGTGCTCCGCTTCTAGTATCTTGTACTTTTTCATCATCGCAATTTGCCATTCGCTGCTCTCGTCATATGAACTCAGAATTTCCTTTTCTAAAGCCCTATCAGTCTCTACCTCGTCTTTAAACAAGTTACACTGAGCTTCAAGTTGATCATAGGCTTCTTTTAAAGATGAAAGTTCTTCAAATAGTCTTGCATTTTCATCTTCCAGACACTCTTTATCCACAGAAACACGCTCAAGAGTGTGAGAAATGTCAGCTTTTTCGCCTTCAACCTTATCAACGTTTTTCTGTAAAACTTCAACTTGCTCGTGAAGTGATTGTAGCTTTGTTTGCAACTTTTCGATAATTGCATACAATCTCTCCTTGGAACTCTTCTCCTGCCCCAACGCCTCAAGTTGCGACTCACGGACAAATACACAGCCAAGGCGATCTACACCGCTAGTTTCTGGTTCGAAATATCTCCTTCCATTGACACTTCCATTGTTCTTTCCCGTAAAGTCTGCATCCAGTTCCACTCCAAGCCACTCCCCTTCAGCAAACTCCGTAGCTCCAATATATCGCACACTCCCCGTAGCATTGAGCCCCTCGACCAAAACACGGTCACTTATGTTCATGAAATCTGATCTGCTGGGCTGCTATATATATGGTTTGCCATATATATTGCCCAACCTTGATGATGAACTGATAAAGGTACAACTGGCTTTAGGCGTGCCAGTTCCTATATGCCATCATCTCAATGATTGTTTGTTTATCAAAACTATATGGAAGATCGAGCAGTGATTGTTTTCTAAAATATGCTTCACTTCAATTAGAGGTAATATTGACTTGAGATCAGCATTTATGCTCTTCGAGAAGGGGTTTGAGAATTCTTATTCAAACCATTCAACCAATTTAATTATCGACAAAGTGGTTCATACTGCCAATCAGATCATTTCCCCTTTTGAGTCATGCATTGTTGCATAAAAAGACGCACTATTATGCATCCATAGGACACGATCGTAAATGTCGCATAATTTGATGTATTGTGGTGGAAGCTGACCTAAACTTTTTCTGTCACAACAAAAGTCACAATATATATATATATATATAATCATCCTCAAAGTGACACAAACATGAATTCACAGTCCAAGCCAGGAGGCCGAACTATGAAGCTTGAGCTGCTGAATGAGCAGAAACAGGAGATCCGGGAAGCGTTCAGTCTGTTTGATATGGACAATGATGGGAATTTGGACTATCACGAATTCAAAGTCGCGCTCCGTGCATTGGGATTCGATATGTCCAAGAGGGAAGTTCTAGATATCATGAACGAGTACGACATTGAAAATCGTCAGCGCATCACTTATGACGATTTCTATCGTGTGGGTGAGTGATTTACTTTTTTCTTTTTTCTAGCTAACTGATAGTGGGGGAGAAAATTGTACACAGAGATCCTTTGGACGAGATAAGAAGAGCCTTCAAGTTGTTTGATGACGACGGAACTGGTCGTATAAGGTGAGTGAGTTTTTCTTGTATACTAATACTCTAGTCTTAAGAATCTGAGAAGAGTAGCCAAAGAGCTGGGAGAAAGTCTTACAGACGACGAGCTGAGAGCTATGATAGATGAATTTGATCTTGATGAGGATGGAGAGAGTGAGTGTTTTTCCAAAGTCTACTAACTAAAGTCAACGAGGAGGAGTTTATAAATATCTGTACGGAAAATTGATGTGAATTAGTTAGACATATGATATGGATGTACGAGGGGAAGAGCTTGCCTTTTGCAGATTATTGTATTGGTTTAATGCGGACAGCCAAAGTTTTATCTAGCAGAAGGATCATGTAGTAACTCCTTCTTGATCCTTCAGACAACAGTGCCAAACGCACGTAAGCCTTCCACGCTCTGCGAATTTGAGTGACGATTTCCTGAAATGTAGTTCTCACCAAGATCGCGATCTGATCTAGATCGCTAAGATCGTTATCCTAATGATTTCTGCATGCATCATGCACGAATTATGTACCAGGCAAAAAAGTAGGCAAACCATGACAGAAATGACCTTGTACAAAAGCCCCTGTCGAGCCATATTTAGCAATCTCGATTCAATGAAGTCAGCCATACATAAACTCTTTCCCTCAAGTGCTCCCAAAAATCTGTGCCTGAGGGCAATTTGGCTTATCGATTTGCCTCGTGAGAATGGTCGCTTTCAGGTAAAGCCTTATAGTTTAATTTTTTTCGCTCTCAAAAAGTTGATAAAAAGAGATCAGTGGCACTTGTTAATGTCCATTGATAGTAAGTTCGTCCCCGTCACATGCCATGGGTTCATTAGGCTTTCTCTTTGCATTCACAACGCTTTGATCTACATCCAGCAATACAGCACTTCCAATCTCGAAGCTGTGAGCTTTTGGTATTACTCGCCTTTCCTTTTTTCTCATTTCTGTCGTCCCTCCACTTTTGGCACTGGCCAGCAATTTGAAAACTTTTTACAGATTAATAGAGTGGACCTTAATACACTTGATACTTCACTTTTCAATGTTTGGCCATCGTATCCATGAAATGGCTCCCCTGTGACTCTGTGATCGGTATGGCCAAATAAAGTCCTTTGAATAACCAAGATGGATTTTAGTCCGAAGAGAATTGCAAGCCAAGTGCTTCACCACTCTCTGGTTCTCTTTTCCAAGTACCTAGATCAACTTCTTTGATTTTGCCTCAGCTTTTAACACACTAGTTGGAACTGTGAATGAAAGCATTGCAGAGTTCGGCATTGCAGAATCTTTTCGAAATTCATTTCACAGCTTTTTTTAATGCTTCGTTCACAAGGGGTATTATAACTCACCAGTTGGCTTTTCCAACAAATCAATATATCAACCTGGTTCTGTACTTGAACGATATCAGGAGTCTGAGCACAGAATTCGCTTGTTGGAAAGGTACTGTTTATCTCATGCCCTCTTGACAGGATGCGTTATTCGTTGGTTTTGAACACATACCTCGGGGATGATATTTGATAAATGGATGGTCAACTTAGTGACACGTTTCTAGCGCTCTTTGAAGAACCTCATCCAATAGACGCCGAGTCCAAGAAAAGACAGAATTGACGATTACAATGTTTTCACGGTTCTGATCCACAAGAGTTCAGTCCTGGGAGGAGGTATAACCAGAAAGTCTAAGAAAATGGTCGATTTTTGGTCAACTGTTTCGACATTTCTCAAGATCCAGGTTCGAGACGGCTCAATGCATTTGGCCAAAAATGTTCCTGAGAGAATATCATAATCATCGAGGGCAGTGGACGTTGTATATGCTGCTCCCTGATTTAATTCCGGATTAACAATTTCGTAGTCAATCAAAGCTGAGAATATTCCTTTCGAACTCTTCAAGGCTTTCTTCTCTTTTTATAGTCAACAATTGTTGTATGATAGCTAGAAGCTGACACTTCGTAGCTTAACGTACTTTACATGCTCAGACTCCGCCTTGATCACAGCGTCTATGCTATCATTTGTCAAGGAAAAAGTGAGCGTATGTCTGATGATGGGTAGGCATCCTCCGAGCTATTTCACAATTATGTTTTTGTTCTTATATCAGTGGGGCTCCAAAAAACCAACCATAACAGGGTGCATGAAATTATGCAGCTCTTTTGATGTAGTCACACTAACTTACATATTGTTTCATAATGATATAGAAAACAATTTTACGATCTGAGATCGCTCGGTGAAGTCTGTGCATACATCGAGTTGGTAAGAAAAGATATATATTCCCTGCTATATATATGTGACATTGCATACTGTCCCATTTCTGGACATCAATAGGATACGGTGTCTGGATGGCACGCTTCACTCCCGTTCTACGCATCCCACAAGGGTCACAGAACGTGATACAAGCCACGCGTCTGAAGATGACGCGTGATGCCCTGGTCATGTGCATTAGCAAGTGCATACCCGTCTTTCGTGGGCCTATATAAGGCTCTCCCCCTTTTTTTCCTTTTCTCCTTTTTTCTTTTCTTTTCTCTTCTTTATCTAGGCTTTATATTCCCATCGAATATACAACATTACAACTACAAGCTCCTAGGTCACATCTACTCAAACTAACAGCTGCTGCTTTTGTTCTATTGACGCCTTGTCACATAAGTACCAGCGCTCTGTCAATAATTAGACAATATATATGTGACATTGCATACAGACTTGCTCATAAAGTGGCAAATCGAATATATATGCCTATATTATATGTGACATTGCATACAGCGATTTGGTAAGTCTACTGTTCATAATAGCTTCCTCAGCTTACGCTTCGTCGCAATGAGATGATTCGTCGAACTATGAACTCTAAGGCTCATCTCTGGAGACTTTTAGCGAGGGAACCAGCGCAGGACTATTTCATTGTAAACAAAGCTCACCTGCTGATGACTCTCTGACTCCTCTCAATGATCAACTTCATCTGAAGGATCAATCTTGAAAATCTTGTCAGGATTAAGCAACAACAAAGGGTCCAGTGCCACTTTTATTGATCTCATCATCGAAACACCATTGTCCCCCAACTCGTCAACCAAGAAATTCCGTTTACCGTAGCCGATTCCATGCTCTCCTGTGCAAGTCCCCCCAGCATCTAGACCTCGCCTAACCATTCTGGCTACAGCCGCCTTGACATCCTCGGATTGATCTGGCGTAAAGAAAATCAAAGCATGGAAATTGCCGTCTCCAACGTGACCAAGAATGGTGGCGAGTATATTATTCCTCTTCAAGTCATTTTCCGTCTCTGTGACTATTTCGGGCAACTGAGATATTGGAACAGCCAGATCGGTCACCCATGATGCAACGTTCGGACCGAGCTTCTCTTTTGCATACTCGATAGAGGACCAGAACATTACTTTTCTGGCCTGCCATAAAGCTTCGTTATCTTCAGCAGTAATAGAGTAAGAGAAACACTGCTCTTTGTGCGCCTGACTGATCTGACGTACTTGATCGATAGTGTCTTGCATTCCCCTAGAGTTAAAGCCACCAATTTTCAGAAAAAGTGTAGGATTCACATCGAGCTTCTGGCGCAAAGAAGCAGTGGCATTGAGACACTTGATCATTTCAGTGTTCATCAGCTCAACAGCGTTCAAAGGTACGCCGAACCTGATAAACTCTTGAACTGCTTTTATAGCATCTTCCACCTCACCAAAAGATACAACCGCGATTCCCTCCATTTTTGGCTTGGGATGGAGTTTCAAAGTGGCCTCCGTTACAATTCCCAAGGTTCCCTCACTACCGATAAGAAGCCCATTCAAACTGTAACCAGCTGATGATTTTTTTGGTCTATTTTTCGTCCTGACAATAGACCCATCCGCAAGTACCACAGTCATTCCCAACACGTTCTCTTTCATGGTTCCGTACCTATATGCGTTGGTCCCCGAACAACTATTTCCGATCATTCCACCAATACTCGCACCAGGCCCTGGATCCGGTCCAAAAAGGAGATGGTGTGGTTCCAGAAATACCGCGAGATCTTGCCAGCCAACGCCCGCCTGCACTGTTACATCTAAATCGTTTGGGTGGAACTCGACTACCTCGTCCATCTTACTCAAATTAAGAGTAAGTCCCTTCCTGGTGGGTATATACTGTCCCTCAATTGAGGTTCCTCCACTAAACGGAACGACAGGAACACGATACTTGTGGCATATTTTGAGAATCTCGGAAACTTGTTGTGTCGATTCAGCGTACACTACTAAACCTGGCCGTTCATCCAATTTGGCATGATGAGTACTGTAATAAGTATCCGAATGAAGTTCCAGATCACCCGGATCACGGGATACATTTTCCGAGCCCAATAATTTCTCAACCTCTACAAAAGCTATACGGAAATCAGATGGTGTGCCGTAGGTTGGCTTTCTCATGTCTTTCAATCGTGTGAGGGACGAATTGCTAGATTGGTGGCTGAAGCCGAGCCACGTTAGCCCCCCAGCTCCTGCAATCATCGGAACCCAGGCCAGTCGGATGGATCGACCAAAACCACCTCTTACAAATTTTTTGAACATTTGCTGATCTTTTTTGTTTATAGAAAATCTATTGAATGAAACATGGCCTGCGGATCCCCGGATGTGCAGGTGGATAAATTGAGTAAGACACTACCTTTGTCTGGTGTATTTGACTAAAGATTTACTGAGAGCTCGTGGTTGTAAAACTGTGGGGTTGTTTTTTCACGAAAAGTGTTCAGATTAAAAAAAGACCCTGTTGGAACTTATTTTTACGTGACATTAGGTGCATGAAGATGCATATCATTCATGCACGTTAGACGATATATTAGAGTAAGTCGTAAGGGTTGAGGCCTACAATATCAATTCAGGCGACCTAGGCATAGCCTAGATGAGGTGTATTGAGAGGGAGACGCCCTTATATAGTCTAAAAAAGGCAGGGTAACCACCAGAACCTGACATGAGTCCGAATATATCATACCCATAGTACACGTACTATCAAAATCGCCTCTTTCGGAGAAGTGCATCCATGCATGAATTAGCATAAGTCTCCTTTATTGTCACCCTATGGTGTAATAAAGGATGACATTCTAGAAATTTTTCAGACACATATAGTCGTCATTGAAATCCCTTGAGTATGATCAGATTGATCGGTAGGACTAGCTGGTGACGATTCTAATTTGAGTTCTCTGGAGTAGTAATACTATTTTACTCACAACTTGACTGCTTCGTCAATTACTCTCAAACATCTGATACTTGATGACACCCTTGTGAATATCTCGAAATGCAAGCAAATGACTTACAGAGCACTTCTTTTCTGGTGCCTTATGCCCTCGTCAGAACAAGTACCTAAGAGGTATGGAACTCAGATATGAATGGATATCTTACAATGCCCTTGACTGCTTTCATCTCATCTCAGAAAAGCTTCTATATAGAGGTAGGTTTCGGTGGAGTTTGGATGATAAGTGCTTGCCCAAAAAAGAGTACTAAAAATGAAGAAGATGCTTATTATACTTCCTTTTGTTAGGTATACGTAATGACACTCATTATCTATGTCATGTAATAATTCATCGTGAAAAGTTGATGCACTAGCGTACAATCGGGTGATATATCTCTAGCTACGCTGGATTTGACAAGGAAAGTCTCAGAAACAGAGGAAATCACCTTGTCTAGATTCATGGTGGATGTCATTTGTGTAGTTTAAGTATGACGGTGACTGACTCTAAAGCTGCAGCATCGCTCTGAAAAGCTTGATGGTGTTTAGCTGGGTTTAGACCGCCGTGAGACAGGTTAGTTTTACCCTACTGATGAATGTCATCGCAATAGTAATTGAAAGCTATGAAATTAAGACAGCGTACATTGTTTTCAGAGTATGCTCTCTTGTGTCCTTGTGCCTGAGTTTAAACCGGTTGTCCAAGAACTCTCAGCTGTCAAATGGCAACTTTAGAATGAGGCGAATAAAATGTGCACTCTGAACTTTATGGATGTCACAGTTTTCAAGGTATTACAACGTCAAGACCTAAACCAGAAAGGGCAGACGGTTCAAAGGGGCACAAAGGGCACAGACAAAAACTTTTAGTCGTCATAAGAATATTTCCGGTTTTTTTACAGGTTGATAAGCATCTTCAAATTAGAACATCTCATCTTTGGAGGCTGAAAATTTTTTTCTGTGTAAAGGACTCCCTCAGACAAAGACAGAACTACCCACAACCCTCCAGAAACGTACATCCCCACACCACATATATATATACAACTTTCGAAAAATTCCCCAATGTCGTTCAAGAGACTGTCTCAACGGTTCCAGACTGATCTGGAACGGCTGCCTGATCACACGCGAAGATTATTCGAAAGAGTCAATGAAGCCGGTATTCTTCCTGCCATGAAGAACGACCTGCCCTTTGTCAGTGACGAAAAACGGTTCAAGTCGATGGAAGACTGGAAGTATGTTGCCGGTGACAAAGTCCTTATCACAAAGGGCGAGAACAAGGGAACCATCGCTACAATTATTGCTACGCACGATCCGACGAATAGTTACTATCTGGACAACGGACCTACCAAGAAAGTTGTAGTTCCAAGTCATTACTGGACCCGATCCGAGTCTTCTCATGTTATGGACTACCCAAAGTCTGTAAGCTCTGAGTATTTCAAGCTTTTAGGTTCCGTTACAAAGAAGGGCACGAAATCGTACATAGCAGCCCAAGACGTTGTGTTCAGAGGAAAGTACTGGGACGCTGATTATAAAAAAATGCTTCCGTACAGATGTATTCGCTTTAGAGAAGATGTAGTGATTCCATGGCCCAAGCCTGAGGAGGCAAAAGATGATGGAAAGTGTACTCTTGAGGAAACTGCTCATGCCCGTACCTACCGTCCTACATCTCTTGTGCATTCCGATATTCCAGTGGACGCTCTACCCAGTTTGTGTAACAACCCCTTGAGGCCTCATATTGGCAAGTCAAAGAAATATTCCAAACATATTGTGACGGAGATGGATGTGAGAAAGTCAACAGCACCGAAAATGCCGTTGAGCGAAGCTAAGAAGGCTCTGTTTGCCGAAAGACAAGAACTCGGACGTAAGAGAATGACTAAGATTTCCCCCGACGTGGAGGAGTTTATTGGGAAGAAGGTTGCGGATCATTTGAATAGCGTTAAGGATAAGAATGTTTGGAAGTACCTCAACAGAGTTGGGGGGAGTAAAACTGGGGATGATGTAAATAGTGTTTAGTGTTAAGAGATTGATCTTTCCTGACCTTTTGTCATTGTGCATTGACTTGGATGCGATGAAGAGTCTTTTCATCTTTGACTCGGGAATATGTATGCTTTGATGAGATATGTTGTCTCTCAATGTGTGTATGGGCAGATTGCCTGAAATGAGATGTTCACAGATCTGTGTAAGGACTCATCAAAAGAGGATTTTTTCAGGAAAAGATCTTGGAAGTTTTGGGTCAGTCAAGCGGTCGCATTGTTGTTTGTGCCTTCTAAGCGTTTCTCCCTTGTATGATCTTGTGCCCTTTGTGCCCTTTGTGCCCTCGTGCCCTTCTCATGCCCTTTGATAATCACCTAGAAGAGCTTGATTCCATCCAGACTTTACCTCAATTGAGATGTGAATAGATTTGTTTCTTTTATTGATAACCTCGAGACTTCAAAGACGCCCACATTCAAATATTTGTTCACTCAAGCGGTCACGCTTAAAGTTGTGCCTTTTGTATGTCTTTTTGTGTCTTTGACCGTTATATAACCTTATGTGCCGTTCTCGGTCCTTATGTACCGTTATAAGCCCTTTGCCTTTGTGCCTTTCTCACCCTTCAGACATCACATAAAGGAGCTCCATTTGTCATCGCTCTCTAGCATGGATTCTGACTTAGAGGTGTTCAGCCATAAGCCAGCGGATGGTTACTTCGCAGCATTGTCTGATCAGACATCCGCAACAACTGATGAACCGAGTGAATGGTTCCTCACGTACTAGACGGTTCCTCTCGTATACGTCCAATTACTGTTGCGATCATAAGTAGGGTAAAACTAACCTGTCTCTCGCGTTCCTTATTAGCGGGTGAAAAATACAGCACTCACCGAATTCTGCTTCGGTATGATAGGAAGAGCCGACATCAAATTTTTGAAAGCCAATAATGCAATGAACGGTTGACTGTCACAAACCGATTATCTTTGCGGTGACTTTTGTTACTCTAGCCTCAGAAATACCGAGGGATCAAAGGATCAATAGGCCGCCTCATTTTAAAGTCGGAAGGGCTTCCGTATTTTTGAGCTCAGTTTCTAAACTCACTTAAAAATGACACACGTATATAGTTTCAACTACGCTCAACTCGATCATCAGCCTAGAGCTACTTCTGATCCGATTAAATTCAAACGATCAAGTTAGGAGGGGGTGAGTTTGAAACATGCTAAGCAGGTCGCATCAAATAATCCATCTAAGCATTTCAAAATAAGCTCTTTACAATTCTGACAAAAGATGAATCCGTTTAAATTTGCTTGAACCTACATCTTCTGATAATCAATAGTTCCCTCGAGTTTTTTCGACTCGGAAACCTTTCTCACCGCCTTCATAATATCATCCTGAACGATAAACTCTCTGTCTTCTCTGATAGCAAAGAACCCGGCTTCTGTAACGACATTTCTAATATCTGCCCCATTGAAACCATCGCTCATTTTCACAGCAGCCTCAAAATCAAACTCGCCGCTCTTTTTCACATTACTGGTGTGAATCTTGAA
>JAJLWQ010000189.1:3542-14409 GCA_030570875.1 Citeromyces matritensis
TTCCTCATGTTGAACTCAAGTTTCGATAGATTAAGAATTAGAAGGTAGATCAAGTCTGATCCATAAATCTCTTGACTCAATGACGCAATTTGGTCGGGCTGGGGATCGTGCTCATCGCCCCCAGTTATCACCATCTTGATCTGGCTCAGATGCTTGAATATTTCTTCTTGTACCTTCTTTTTATCAGTAGCAGTGTCAAGCTTTGTGATCTGCTCACACAGAGCTTTCACAATGTCAACAGGTGTCTTTGGGTTCCTTCTAAAGAGAAAGGCCATTTTGTGTTTGTGTGAATATGGTAATGGTGTGTGGATGATATCTGATCTTTGAAGCGGGAAGAGATGATTTTGTTTGCATGATGTACCCAATTTCCTTTAGGTTTATCTATTCTAGGATCTGTTTGTGTCCTTAATTGAGGATTAATGGTTTTTACTTCTCTTTCTTATTGTTTCTCCCTCTTTGTTTTTCATGTGGAAAGGTCTTCAGTGCTGATCTATTGCTGAATTGAGGAGTCTTACAGTGTGACTCTTTACTTAGATGGCACATGGCTTTGAAAGGTTTAAAAATCGCAAAGGCTGAGTGTTTTACACTTGGATTACCTCTGAAAGTGGACCTGCATCCACGTGAGACTTGAGGAAAGCTTCGCTATAGAGACCTTCGAGACATATGATTAAACTGCTATAACTCAAGCTCACCTTGCTTCTAACGAAGACCTGAAAGAAAACAGAAAGGATCGAAATTGGTAACATCGAACCATATTTTTGTCCCCTGAATGGTCTTGCATTTGCAGCACCTTCCAATTGACCTCAACATGCGCATATTGCACTGTATTGTGTCTTTGATGGGAATAGTCCCACTCTTTATTCACACTCCAACGTTGAAAAAAAAGGAACAAATTGTCTAATAAATGAATGGTGAATACAAAACACTTGTGGATAAGGAAGAAAATTGACTCAACGATTGTGCAAATATTACACTTTCTGAGTATGAAAAATTCTTCTTCACCTTAGCAAATCAAGTCTCAGAAAAATGAAAACATTGAAAACTAAAAAAAAAGGTCCACTCCGGTGCTTTATTTTTTGCATCTACATTTCAATCATTTCACAACATTTGAAATTAACTTCTTTTCTTTTTGAGGCTCATTTGACAATTTTTCTTTTTAAATGCAAGTCATCAACTTCGGAGATGAGCTTCTGGTTGAATCTCAAATCCTGGTGGCTCAAATCTGCAGGCAAAATGCGGAATTGGATGAAATAGGCGGGAAATTAAACAAGTCCAAACAATCAGCCTCCATTAAGATTAAAAAGTCGCATTGAAATTCATGCTCAGTCATGGTAATAATTATGCCTGTGACCCCAAGGGCTCATATCTCATGCAACATTCATGTAGGCACCTTGATAGTCTATACTCGCTTATTACTTGCTGAATAGGGTGTAGTCTTTTATTCCAAAACTGCCAACCCCTGAATGAATATGGATTCTCTTTTCTGGAAGGCGTGGCAAATGCTTTGAAATCATAATCCACAATGGCTTGCTCTTTGGACAGTCAAAATTATTTCATCGTCTTTTCAGTTCATGGTGTGAATGGGCTTGAGATAATTTCAGGAAGCATAGATATTAATTCCCTTCAATCAACGTCCTTTAGTCATACATATAATGCGTGCCATACAAGATCACGTGTCTAGCCCTAGTCATCATCTTTCGACATGTTGTATGAGCGACATCGGCAGCTGAAATTGTTGTCTTATTTATGTCACGTTCTTGCGTGAGAGCTTTGACTATATGGCAAAGGATAGAATTGAAAACCGAGTGCATTGGGAGAACAAGAGCGTCATAACCCTTGGATCCCGTCCGCTAATCAGGGGACTACGTAACTGAGTGGAATTGGCTTGATATTTCCTTTATGATTGGTTCTTTACTCAGAGTCTATCGCTTTCTTCGCTCGATGATCGTTCGACGTTATAGGACCTCAGGGACTTTTCGAAGGTGATGAAAACCCTGAGCCCTGGCATGTAAAGAAATCATCAAGCTGTGCAGACATAACTTTGATGTCCATACTTTTGTTGACATATTTTTTCTGTACGAAGAATTTTGTGGCTTGGGGGGCACTCACTACAATTTAGCATCAAGATCTAGGTCACTGAAGCTTTTAAAAACATTGGATGTGACTTACCTTCGTGAGAAGCTGCTTCACATCACATTCGTCATGCAAGTTTGACATTTCTTTTTCAAATAGGAGGATACTTCATTTGAAGCATTGTCAATACAGTGCACTGTTGTTTCACGAATAGGCTATGTACAACACGACTACAGCAGCAGAGAACAGTTGAGTATCATGCTGAGTTTCAGTCATCATTTATTCTGTTTTGAGTAGCTCGATATACTAAACTATTTGTCTATCGTAATCTGAAAGAATTTTTATCTGAGGCGCATCGTGAGCTTCTGACTGTCATGACAAGCATAAAGAAAAAGTGTGCACACTGAGTGTGCTTTTTGCTAGTGAGAAGCTTCTGTGTTGATGACTATTTCGCTTTTTGCTCTAGTTGCGTTCGAAGCATATGCCCTATGCCCTATGCCTCATGCCCTATGCCTCATGCCCTATGCCTCATGCCTCATGCCTCATGCCTCATGCCTCACGCCTTATGCCTTATGCCTTATGCCTTATGCCTTATGCCTTTAGTACCGCATGCTACAACCTTTAAAAGAACCCTCTGATAATCTCATCTCCCCTTCTACCCAGTTATCAAATGACCAAAGTCACCTTTTCCGCTTCGCTTCAAAGATGACAGATGTAGACTACAAACCACTCAAAAACTCATCTATTCTTTTATTCCCATTACACTCTTCCGATGCTCATGCAACTACTTGAGACCACTCGTGCTCGACTTCGCCGTACTGGATTTCTGCGATCCATTCTGCCATCTTCTCGGTAATCTCACCCAGCTGCTTCCCCTCCTGAAGAGGAACTTGGATGTGGTCTCCCTGCCAGCCGATTTCCTTGATGGGACTCACCACTGCGGCAGTACCGGATCCAAAAGCCTCAAGAAGCTCGCCCTTAGCAGCTCTTTCTGCCACTTCGTAGATAGTGGTGTACCTTTCGTTGACATCCCATTCGGACTTGTCAAGTTTAGCGCGGGCCAGAGACAAGACAGAGTCTCTTGTCACACCTTCAAGGATAGTTCCGTCGAGAGGGGCGGTGGTGAGTTCCTTTCTACCTGTTTTTGGGTCTTTGAAGACGAAAAATACATTCATAGTTCCCACTTCTGTAATCTTTTTCTCTTCTCCGAAAAGCCACAGATTTTGTTGGTACCCTCTGCTTGCCGCTTCCAGCTGTGGAAGAACACAAGGAGCATAGTTTGCTCCGAGCTTTTTGTCTCCTACTCCGCCTGGCCATGCTCTAGTGGCGTAGTCAGTTGCTTCGAGTCTTACAGCTTTGAAACCAGTCTTGTAGTATGGTCCCACAGGGGACGCAATAACGAAAAGAAGAGCTTTTGAAGGGTGACTCACACCGAGCGCTTCATCGGTTCCGATCATGGTGGGTCTCAAGTAAAGAGAGTAGCCTCTTCCCTTTGGAATAAAAGACTTGTCCGCTTTCAAGAGTTCTCCAATGAGCTTGATGAGTTTGTCCTCTTCAAAATTAGGAAGACAGATTCTAGAAGCAGACTTGTTCATACGCTTCATGTTCATGTCTGGTCTGAAAAGGCGGATGTTCCCCTTGGCGTCGATATAGGCCTTCATTCCTTCGAAAAGCTCAAACCCGTAGTGGAAAACCACAGACGATGGATCTAAAGACAAATTACCGTACGGCTTGATCTCAGGCGTTTTCCAGCCCTTTTCCGCGTCCCACTCAACAAGCAGCATGTGGTCAGTGAAGGTTTTTCCAAACACCAGCTGATCGTTAGGGAGCTTTTGTTTTGGCGACTGCGTTTTCGTCACTCTCAAAAGAGAGGGATCCAGACCGGCTTGTACGGTGGAGTAGGCACATCTCGTTGCCTGTAGCAAATTGCTTAGCATAGAAGGCTTTGATAGTCTTTGCATTTTCCAGTTGTTGTTGGTTAAGGAGCTTAAGTACCGAAGATGCGTCAGGGTAACTCATCGGCGATCGGCTGAAAAAAAAGAGTCATAGTATTATCATTCCGTGTGAATTTTTATCGAGCTCTCTTTCAGTTATTTCACTAAGAGTCACATTTCATGAATCATTTGGGTTGAAATCTTTATAAAACAAAAAAAGAAAGCTTAGAATGGACATTGCAAAAAGAGCCCTGCGCACAAAAGTCAAGGCAAACCTCAAAAACATCACCCAGAGTTCTCTCATTGAGCAGTCGGCAAGAATATGCCGAACCTTGATGGAGTGCTCCCAATACCAGACCTCCAAAACGATAGCTCTCTACATGAACATGGATGCCGGAGAGGTCAAAACTATGGAGATGATCGGTCAGGCGTTCAAAGACGAGAAGCAGGTGTATCTGCCGAAAATAAGCAGACTCGAAAGCACCTCGAGTAAAAGATTCGGCAAACAAAAGTCGTGCCTTGAAATGCTTCAAGTAGAGACCCTGGATCAGGTGCACATCCTTGAACCGCAGGGCCCGTACAGGCTTTTAGAACCGGCCCACGGTAACAACGTTCTCAACTCGCAAGGTTTGGACCTGATCATTGTACCCGGTGTAGCATTCACCAAAGACTGTCGAAGAATGGGTCACGGTGCGGGCTTCTACGACGACTTTATTAAACGTTACGTCGAGACTACAGGTAAGCATAAACCATATCTGATAGGGGTAGGTTTGAAGGAGCAGTTGGTTGAAACCATTCCCTGCGAGCCGCACGACGAACGGCTTGATGCGGTCATCATAGACGGGAGTTTGTATGTAAAGAATTTCTAATCTCGATTGATCTACTTCCAGAACCAGCCTGCTTTGTTTTTTTCCTCCCCCTTTTTTTCCACCTCCCTTTCCTCCTTCCCCTTCGCCTTGACAACATGGCGTGTAGAAGGAGGTAGGATAAACGATGAAGTCCCTTCAACCAGTGTACGGCCCTTGGGGGACTTGATCACACCCTTGACAAGCACACTATTGTCCGACTCGTTAAACTTTTCGCACTTTGCCCTTATGACAATAAAGTTGTCTGCCAGTGTAGGGAACTTGTACTGGAGAGTCAGATCTTTTGCGTGAATGTGGGAGTAGGATTCTTCGTTAGCGTAATCAATAGGTGTATCTTTGTGCTCGTTCTTGAATTGCAAAAGACTGCACCGCTTCAAGTTTTCGTCAAATATAGTAGCCAAAATCCCACCGTGAATCAACAAGGGATACCCACACAGTTTCCTGCCCACGTGAACAATAGTTAAGGTTTCCTCTCTGGACTCGTTCAAAAAAATCATCGGCTTGACGGCAAATCCTCCAGGCTGTGCTAAGGTTCCATTCGTCATAGAGCTGTTCAGTACATTAGAGCTTAGATTCTCCCATGCCCGCACACACTTCCACTCAGGATCAGCACACAGTTTCTTCACAATTCCAAGATGTTGAAGCTTCTCTTCGAGATTCACCACATACTTGTCGTATTCGACGGGGTCTGCACGGGACGGCAACTTGTTGCAAGCGAGTTCGTAAAGCTCGAAAAGCGAGATCTGATGGGCCACTAACGCCCCCGCCCCGAAACTGAAGAGATATAATTTCCACTTTCGGCCCCCACCAGAGGGTTTGAATCGAGAGGCAAGCCTCAATTGCTTGGGTACAGCCTGTTGTTTTATTTGCTTCAATGGCCTGAAGAGGGTGGTTCTCAACATGATGCGATAAGGATCTGCTAATTATATAGTATAATGGGGCTCGGATGGATGGGATGATTTGCACTCGTTAACCCAATTTTTTATAGTATCAATAGTTTGTTGTTCTTCTCGCTGAATGAAACTTGTGACATGAAAAACAATTGAGTTTCTACAACCAACCGATATGTGGAGAGCGAATTTTTCGGTACAGGCGGAGGGTGCCTCAAACTTTATTTATAAATTTCACGACTAATTCAGTAATCGAAATGTATTTGATGTCACAATACTCAGGCTGTCATCATATTGCATTTCTTTTTATGATGATTGAACAAGCTATCAGCTCAGAAATCCGTCAACAGAACCGAGATTCTTCAAATTGGGGCACTCTGAGATTTTTTTTCACCCAGATAAAGCCTTTGTATTTGGAAATGGTCTGTTGACAGCAGAGAGGATGCATTCACGCACAATGAACGTTTTTTGGTTAAATTCTACAATGCGCTATGTATAGAAATTTCGCTGACGGTTTTCAACAGACGTCGTGGCCGAGTGGTTAAGGCGAAAGATTAGAAATCTTTTGGGCTTTGCCCGCGCAGGTTCGAATCCTGCCGGCGTCGTTCTTTTTTTCTTTACTAGACATTTTTTCGGACTACAAAGAGTCACATTTTATCACGCGATAAGTCAAAGTCATTTTGAGCTCGACAGAAAATATTATACCACATTCGTCCCATAGCTGTTCATACCCCACTTCCATAACGCATCTCATTTTATCGAAAAAAAAAAAATTAATTATGTCCGACGAAAATCAGGCACCACCACATATTGAGATCTTGAGCATAAACGATGCAGAAGGAAGCGAAATCAGTGAACCGATAGTTCCACATGAGCGTATGGTGATTGACTCTGTCATCGCACTGTGGAAACAAGACCCCTCTACCGAAGATCTGGGTGCTGGCAAACTTCATGCGATGGTCAAAAAGAGTCATCCCAATTGGCAGCTCAGTGAAAAACGTCTAAGAACGCTTTTGAAGAAATTCGGTCTCATGGCAAACCAGCCTCAGCCAACTTATGCCCACGAGATTAAGTCACGGTTCACACCAGATTTGCAGCTTCCTGAGAATGGGCTGGTTAGATTACAAATGACGAAAAACCGTGGAAAGGGGCTTTATGCAATGAGGTTCATTAAGAAAGATACCTTGATTTGGTCAGAAGAGCCCTTTGCATATATCGGTCCTTTAGAGTGCATTAAGCTTGTCAAGAGTGGATCGGCATGCACTTTGTGCGGTAAGATGTTGGCTTCGCGAATGTCTTCTTCTTTGAAGAGCGGTCTAGACTGTAATGTTTGTAACGAGCTGTGGTGTAGTATGGCTTGCAAGAAGGCTGACGTATTACATGCGCACGTGAAGCACTCTGCTTACTTGAAAGGGACCGCATTAAGTAAAAAAGCAATGGTTGACTCTTCCAAATGGTTTGAACTGGAGCAGTTTTGCTTGGAAAACAACTGGAATGCGCTTCGGTCCGTGGCGGTTATACATGCTTTGGAATTGAACGACAAGAGTGGTAAGTTCCACAACCAGTTTAGAGCAATGGCCAGTGTGAGTCAACTCATCAGACACACTGCGCTGCAATCTTCTGCTGACACTTTCGACAAGGGAGACGGCGGAGCTCTTTTCGTCAAGGAACAGCAGGAGGAGTTGATGAAGCGCGGTCACGTGATATTCTCATCGTGCTTCCCGGAAGCCGGTTTATCCTTTGAGGACTTTATGGAGTACATGGGAACGTACAACATCAACAACATCAGCAACTCACTTTATTTGACTCAGTCGCATTTGAACCACGACTGTGAGCCAAACGTGAGGGTAGAGTTTGGGAAGAACCGCATAGACCCCATCAAGGTTTACGCAAAAAGGGACATCCGTGGAGGAGAGGAACTCTCTACAACGTATGTGAACCCTGCGAACACAGTACAGCAACGTAGAGGGGAACTACGACTTAATTGGGGATTTATATGCGGATGCAAAAAATGCAAAAGTGAGATTCAGGCCCAGGAAAAGCGAAAGTCCAGTTTCCACAATAAGCAGACTACCAACACTAAGCAGAGCATCAAGGATATGCTGCAGAGCCATGCATCGAACGAGGGGGAGTTTGAGTTGAGTGTCCCCACGGAGGTACCGGTCAGAAGAAAGTCAGTCAGGTTTAGTGAGAGTGTTGTAGCGGTTGGGGAGTAGAGCCTTTTAAAATCATTCTGAGTTGTGAATGGGTGTGCATTGATGGGAATATAAAGCTTAGATAAAGGAAAAGGGAAAAGAAAAGGGGGCAGAGCCTTATAGGCCCACGAACATGACCACATGCTAATGGGGGATATAGATGACCACAGCTCCGCGCAATTCATCTTCAAAGGTGGGATTGAGGTCACCTCGTAAGGTGAAATCCAGACACCGTAGCCTATGTCCTAGACACTTTCCTTGTTCTTGCTACACAATAGTATCTTGATATTGTCCAGTTTATTGATAAACAGTAATCGATACGGGATAAGTATTCACAACCCCCTCTATATATGCGACGAAGCAGCCGAGAAGCTATAAATCATCACGCAGAAAAACAGCATATGTAAGGACGCAACCACCTTGGCGAATAGTTCCCACAACCTAATGTCACAATATTCTCTTTGTCACTTAATCACAAACCATAGCCTACTCGATAATGTACGTAAGGGTGACCTACTTGCGTATTAGTGACCTTTCATTCTCGCGAAACGAAAAATCATTTAAATCAATTAATTGTCGATACTAAACTTCGTAACTACTTTTGCCTGTCCCTTTTTTTTTTCATTTTTCTTCTGCTGAAGGCATCTTCCAGTTGTTCCGTCTCCTTGAAGTATGCTCCTACAGCTGACACTTTCGCTTCTGCTGCTAGTAAACGGAGACGTCAACTCAGTCGTGAGAGAATGACAAGACAGCGCGAGACACGTAGATCTTACTTCTCATAATCAGGTAACTGCCGCTTCTTACAATCCTCCCCACCTCAAGAAGACGTCTGTAGCCCCTAGATTGACTCATTTTCTTCTTTATTGATCATCCTCCTCTTCTTTATCTTCCACCTCCCCCTCTTCCACCTCGCAAAGCTCCTCTTCTCCTGATCAGTACTTCTCTCCCCATTGTTAGCTCTTGAATCATTCTTCACAATGTCTTTGGAAGACACTCTGCCCTGCCAACCTTGCAACGTTTGTGATGAATTTCATCCTGATATGGTTGTTTTCAAATCTGGACGCCGCAGGAGGTGCGCCTATGGAAGAGGAGGGAACAAATTCAGCCGTGACAACAATGCTGATTCTAACGAATTGACCGATGAGTTCAGAGGATTCTCTCTTCACCGATGACATTGGTTTGTGTATTGTCGAGGAGTGAGATCTGAAGCGTAAGAAGAAAAATCGACTTCGATCGCGCTATTTGGAAATAGAACTTGAAAGTTGAAGGGGTGAACGCTTTATTGTTGACTGAGTTTCGTGGTTACGGAAACCTGTACTCGGGAGAGAAATATTATTGATTGAAGTATGCCCATACCGTCCGTCGCAATAGGACATCACCGTGACAGCCATAATTTCTCAAATTATTGTCCATACTGAAAGTGGAATAAACTGAAAGAGATAGGTCTTTTACACGGACACTATTATAAGGCCTCACCGTAAGCCACTATTTCTTTATATTGATAAATGGCTATATTCGTGGCTTCTTCGGTGACGGACCTTCAATTATGCCAGCTCCGTCTCCGGTTATCCCAGACATGCTATTTATACTTGAGCTGTTGCTATGACCGCTTGCGTAGACTGCGCTACTGGGATCGATGATTTTCTTGTTGATGAGATGCTTTTCCAGCATCATGTAAAGATCATCTTTAGTAAAGGGTTTTGCCAAAATGTCGCTCATACCGTGGTTGAGATAGTTGACCAAATCTTGGTCCTCAATGTTACCCGTCATGGCAATAATTGGGGTTTGCTTGTCAAAGGACCGTATTACTGAAGTTGCAGTGGCACCGTCCAAGTTTGGCATCACAATATCCATCAACACAAGGTCAAACTTGATCGATTCCACCACTGAGATGGCACTTAGCCCATCTGTCACAACTTCTACCGTGCAGCCGTACTTTGTCAGAAACTTACAACACAACTGAATGCAGACTGCATCGTCCTCTACCAAAAGCACGTGACACTGTGAACCTGATGGTCTTTGAACCTGTGGCTGTATCACCCTTGGTGGGGGAGGCGGGGACTGATGCTGTGGGGGGATGGGAGAGAAGTGCTGCGATGTGGATACGTTTCTTGTATGTGCTTCTGGTACTGGAGTAGCTCGTGGGATATTAACCGCGGGAGAAAGCTGTACGCCTGTAGAAGGAGTTGGGAGTTCTATATTAGAGACATCAGCTCCAGTAAGGGCCACAGCATTGGTTAGTTGGCCAATCACCTGGAAAAGAGATGAGTGGTCTCTTTGCAAAAGTAGAAAGCCTTCCACTAGGGAATTATATTTAGACTTGACGGAAACCAGTTCCGACTGAAGAAGATCGTTCTGATACTGCAATGCTTCTATAGACCTTTCCATGCGAATTATAGAGTCAGCATTCATTTCTGGTCCTGACTTTTTCTGCGTAGGTCCTTTGCGTTTGATATTTTCTAACCGTTGTTTGTCGTCTTCTCTAAAATCAGGATGCCGAAACTCCCATGTATTGTCTGATTCTACGGATTTGTGCTTTCTTTCTTCTGTGGATAGCTTTACTTTGTGAAAGTCGTACTTGTTGAGCTGTCTTACAAAACTAGCAAAATTACTGTGCTTGAAATGTTTGGGTAGAATGTCCTTTGTAAACTCGTTTGTATCAAGTACCATAAATGAGTCTCCAGAGGGGGACCATCGAACAATGTGTCTGTATGTTTCCTCTTCAAGCATTTGGTATAGCTTCTTCACAAAGTCCGTCGACCCACTGTTGGATGGTGGTAAGCTAACAGCAAGGTTCTCCGTCTTCATCTCATCTAAATGCGACATTCTCTGAACACATAGAATGGCTCAAGCGAGTTTTTCAGGCGTCTGATGATGTGCGTGCCAGACTCAAAAAACGAGAAAATAAA